>VZQC01001071.1:507678-559949 GCA_009823505.1 Rhizomys pruinosus
TACTTGCTGATAGCTCACAGTCAATTAAATAAGTTCATTTAATCGAATACACACCTGTCCCTCTCCCGCCCCTCCCCCTGACCAATTCATCATTTCAGTCCTTTTCTGTTGCAAGTCTTTGGCGTTGTTGTTTTCTTACTATGCATCCCTCTCCATGAGAATATTTATATCTGGTTAATTGGTACTAGCATCCACATATGAGGGCACCATTTGTCATTTGTTTTTCTGGGACCGTGTTACTTCACCTAACATAATATCTTCTAGCTCCATCCATTTACCTGCAAATTTCATGATGTTGTCTCTTTACTGCTGCATAGAACTCCATTGTATACATGTACCACATTTCTCTATCCACTCGTAAGTTGAGGGGAACCTGGGCTGGTTCCAGCTTTTTCGTGTAACTCAGCCATGTAGTGCATGTAAACATAGCTTGCGTGAGTCTTAATGCGATGAAGAGATGTCTTGTGGGTATATACCCAGAGTGGTATGACTGGGTCAAATGGAAGCTCATTTTGAGTCTTCTAAGTGTCTCCAAACTCTTTCCAAAGTGGCTGTACAAGTTCACATCAACTCCAGCCATGGATAAGTTGTCCCTTTCCCCACAACCTCTCCAGCACTGTGTGATCGAGTCTATCGTTTCTGATCCTAGCCAACTTATTGGAGTAAGAGTATTCGAAACAAAGTTGGTTTAATTTGCATTTCCTGTATTATTAGTGATGTTGAAACGCGGCCTTAAGATGTTTCTCGGCAATCTCTAATTTTGCTCCATTTTGAGTGATCATTTGTTTTGTTCTCTTCTTTGCTTTTGAGCTATGTTTATATGGTAAATTTGCGCTTGTCAGATGTATCTGCAGTGAAGGTTTCCTCACCACTCGGTGTGGTTTCTCTTCATATGCCTTTATTGTTCTTTGATGTACAGAAACTTTTGAGTTTAATGAGGTCCCATTTGTCAATCGTTGATTTATATTCTTGGCAGCTGCTGTCTGATTTAGGAAGTCTTTTCCTATGACTATGTCTTGTAGTCTGCTGCCAAGTTTCTCTTCTAACACCTCCAGAGTTTGGGGTTTCACGTTGAGGTCTTTTATCCATCTGGAGTTGACTTTTGTACAGGGTGAGAGGTAAGGGTTTAATTTCATTCTTCTACAAGTGGTGATGCAGTTTTGCCAACACCACTTACTGAAGATGCTGTCTTTCCTCCATTGTGTCTTCTTCATCCCCTTGTCAAATATGAGGTGGCTGAAATTGTATGAGCTCAGGTTTGGATCATCAGTTTTATTCATTGGTCAACTGGTCTGTTTTTGTGCCAGTACCAGGATTTTTTTTTTTTTGGTTGTTGTATAGTTTTGATGGTATAGAGTTCCCCCTGTATTGCTCTTTCATTCAGGGTTGCTTTGGCTATTCGGGGTCTTTTGTTTTTTCCAAATGAATTGAGGATTTTTTCCAAGCCTGTAAAAACACTTGGGGATTTTGATTTGGATTGCATAAATCTGTACATTAGTGTGGGTAGGATGGACAATTCTATTTACTATATTTATTTTCCCAATCCATGAGCATGGGAGGTTTGTCCCTCTTCTGATGTCTTCCTCAATTTCCTTTTTCAGGGGTTTAAAATTTTTGTTGTAGAGATCCTTGGTGTCTTTGGTTAGGTTTTGTTCCTAGGTATTTATTGTTTTTGAGGCTATTGTGATGGGAAGGTCTCCTTGTATCCTTCTTTCAGTTGCCTGTTATTGGTGTAAAGAAAGCCACTGATTTTCTAGATTTATTTTGTACCTGCCACTTTACTGAAGCTCTTAATCATTTCTAGATTTTTCTGGGGAGTACTTAGCAATCCCTTAGGTAGACAATCATATCATCAGCAAAAAGGGTTGTACTTCCTTTTTTCCATTAGAACTCCCTTAATTTCCTTTTCTTGCTTTATTGCCTACAACAACATTCCGCACTATTTTGAAAAGGTGTGGTGACAGGGGGAGCCTGCCGAGTTCCTACCTTAAAGGGAATGTTTCTGTCGTTTTCCCCATTTAGGATGATATTGGCTGTGGGTTTCCTGTATATGCTTTTTTGATTACATTGAGAATGATCCCTCCAGACCAATTTCCCTCCAGGACTTTAAACATGAAGGATGCTGGAATTTGTCAAAGGTTTCTCCGCGTCAATGAGATGATGGGGTGGTGTTTTTTGGTCCTTCAGTCTATTTATATGTTTGATGATTTTATTGATTTTCTTATGTTGAACTATCCCTGGATCTCTGGTATGAATCCAACTTGGCTCATGGTGGATGATTTTCTTGATTTGGGTCTGTATTCGATTTGCTAGTATCCTGTTTAAGAATCTGCATCTTGTTCAATAAGGAGATGGATCTATAGTTCTCCTTTTTGGTTTTGTTTTTCCTGGTTTGGGTAATAGCATGATGCTGGATTCATAGAAGAAATCTGGGAGGACTCCCTCTGTTTGTATCCTTCTTAACAATTTGAGTAGTAATGGTTGTATGTCTTTTCGAAATATTTTATTCTGCCATGAAACCATCTGGGCCTGCGCATTTTTTTGGTTGGGAGGTTACTTATTACATCCTCGATTTCTTCCTGTATTATTGGTCTATTTAGACTGTCGATCTCTTCTTCATTTAGCTTTGGTGATTCCCAGGATTTCAATATTCATCCATTTTCTTCTAGGTGTTTCAGCTTAGTAAGTATAAGTTTTTGAGTATCCCTATAATTTTGGATCTTTTTCATTATCTGTTGTGATATTTCCCTTTCATCACAGATTCTATTGATTTGGAGTTGTTCCTCTTTCTTTTAGTTAACTGGGTAGAGGTCTGTCTATCTTGTTTATTCTCTCAAAGAAACCAACTTTAGGATTCATTGATTTTTTTTGTATGGTTTTCTTTGCTTCTATTTCATTGATTTTTTTTTTTTTTTTTTTTTCTTTTTTTTTTTTTTTTTTTTTTAGGGTTCATTTGTTGCTGACTCTCAAGTATTTTTAGCTGTAGTGTAAGATCATTCACTTGTGCTCTTTCCTGTTTCTTTAATGTAGGCACTTAGAGCTATAAACTTCCCCTCTTAGGAACTGCTTTTAAAGTGTCCATAGATTTTGCTGTGTTGTTTTATCATTGTCCTTCAGTTCCAGGAATGTTTTATATCTTTCTTTATTTCTTCCCTGACCATTCATTATTCAGGAGAGTGTTGTTTAGTCTCCATGTGTTCTTGTAGGTTGTAGGGTTTATCCTGGGTTGATATTGAGTTTTATTGCACTGTGGTCTGATAAAACATGAGATTATTCATCTTTTTATATTTGTTGAGTTTTTTTCTGTGTCCAGTATATGGTGATTTTGGAGAATGTTCCATGAGTGCTAGCTAGAAAGTGTATTCTCTGGTGTTTGGGTGAAATATTCTGATAGATGTCTGTGAGGTCCTTGTGTATTGTTCTTTAGTTCTGTTGTTCTCTGTTTATCCTCTGTCCACTTGATCTGTCTAGGGGACTTAATGTGGTATTAAAGTCCCCTAGTATTAATGTGTGCTGGGTTATATCTGTGCCTTGAGATCCTGAAGATTGTCTTTATAAAGTTTGGTGCACCGGTGTTTGGTGCATATATGTTCATGATTGTGAGATCTTCACCATCAGTTTCCTTTATTAAAGTGTAATGGCCCTTTGGTCTCTTTTGATTTCTTTTGCTTTGAAGTCTATTTTGTCTGATATAGAAATAGCCACACCCACTTTCTTTTTGGTACCATTGCTTGGAATACTTTCTTCCATCCCTTCACTTAAGTTGGTGCCTATCCTTGAAATTGAGATGGGTTTCTTGTAGATAGCATTATAGATGGGTTTTTGTTCCCTAATCAATTCTCCCAGTCTACGCCTTTTGTTTGGGAAGTTTAGCCCATTAATATTTAAGTTTTAATTGAAGGATGGATGTTGCTTCCTTTCACTTAATTATCCATTTGGACTTCTAGCCTCTGATTTTGCTCCTATGGTTATTATGGTTTTATTAGTTTCTTGTCCTAGGTGTTTGGAGGATTGTTGCTCCCTTCTTCTGCCCTTTGATTGCTTCAAGTATTTTGTGAAGAGTTGGTTTTCCAACATGTATTCCATCATCTGTTAATGTCATAGAAGATTTTTCTCTCTCCTTCAACTATAGTCGACATTTTTGCTGGTAAAGTATTCTGGGTTGCATCCATAGTCCCATAAACCAGGAATGCTTTGCTCCATGTTATTCTTGCTTTCCGGTTTGAGCTGATGTCAGTTTTAATTGTTGATGGGTTTCCCTTGTATGTGACTTGTTTTCTTTTGTAGCGCTCAGAATTTTGTCTTTGTTTTGGGCATCTAGCATTTTAACTATGATATGGCATGGGGTGTCTTTTTCTTTTCTGATCTTGTCTATTTGGGGTCCTATGTGCTTCCTGTGTTTGTATGGGCTTTTCTATTTTTAGTTTGGGGAAATTTTCATCTATTATTCTGTTGAAGAGCTAATCAATACTATTTTCTTGAGATTCTTCTCCTTCCTCTATTCCTATTATGCAGAGGTTTGATCTTTTCATAGTGACCCATATTTCCTGGTTGTTCCAATTTTGTATATTTTTAAATTTTTCATGATCTTTATTTGAGTTTTTTAATTGCTCTGTGTTATCTTCCAGATCTGATATTCTTTCTTCTGCTTCCTCCATTCTACTTCTGAGGCTTTTTCCTTTCCTTCTTCTTGATTGGATGAGTATTCTAATCCTTTTTCGTTTCATCCTGTGTTTTTTTTAGTATTCCATTTCCTTTTTGAGCTTCTCAATCTCTTCTTGGTGTTTTTCTCATCTCTTCTTGGTGCTCCTTACTTCGTTGGTTGACCTCCTTTTTCAATGTTTCTACTTCCTTTGGAGTTTGTTTTTTCTCCTCTAGTTCTTTCTTGAGTTTGTCAATCTGTTCTTTTAGTTCTTTCCGAAGTTTGTCATTGTAATCCCTCTAGGTCCTTTTTTTAAGTTTTTCATCTCTCTCTTTAGTTCTCTGCATTCTTCTTTATTTTTTTCTTCCTCTAGTTTTCTTCTGGTGTTTGTCATTCTGTTCCTTTAGTGCTTTCTGATGTTTGTCATTGTATCCCCCTATAGGTACCTTTTCTCTTAGTTCTCTGAATTCTTCTTTATGTTTCTTTAATTTCTCTGCATAGGTCTGCAATATTCCTCTAAGATCTGTTCCTTGGGTCTCTCCACGGGGTTCCATTGTAGCTATCTCCTGCGGTTTGTAGAGCCTGGTGCAGGATTTTCCTGCCCTTTCCCATTGTTGTCCCTACATCGTGTCCCTGGCATGTGGGCTTCCCTTTTGTGGTTCAGATCACAAATACCTTTTCACTATGTTAGGGATGGTTCTGCTTTTCTTCCTCCTTCAGATGCTTTTTATTAATTTTTTCTTCCTGCCTCCTTTTGTTGGGAGTATTGACTTGTCTAGTTTTCAGGCTTTCAATTTTGTTTATATATTGGATATTGGAAGCAAAAGCACTCTTCTATTCTTGTTCTGAAGGTTCTCAAAAACAGACCAGTTGACCAATGGAATAAAACTGAAGATCAAAACCTGAGCTCATACAATTTAAGCCACCCCATATTTGACAAGGGGGCCAGAAAGACACAATGGAAAGAAAGACAGCATCTATCAGCAAGTTGGTGTTGGCAAAAACTGGATCACCACTTGTAGAAGAATGAAATTAAACCCCTACCTTCTCACCTTGTACAACAGGTCAACTCAGATGGACCAAAGACCTCAACGTGAACCCCCCAACTCTGGAGTGATAGAAGAGAAGTGGCAGCAGACTACAAGACATAGGTGTAGGAAAGACTTCCTAAATCAGACAGCAGCTGCACAAAAAATAAGATCGACAATGACAAATGGGACCTCATTAAACTCAAAAGCTTCTGTACATCAAAGGAAGCAATAAAGGAAGTGAGGAGAAAGACCACAGAGTGGGAGGGAAACCTTCACAGCAGATACATTGACAAAGCATTAATTCCAGAGTATACAAGCTACTCAAAAAACAAAGAAGAAAAGAAAACAAATGAATCATTCAAAAGATGGAGCAAAGATCTGATAGAGACTTCACAGAGGAGGAAGTTAGAAGATGGCCGAGAAACATCTTAAGAAGTGTTCAATATCTCTGATAATTAAGGAATGCAAATTAAAAACCACTCTGAGATATCACTTACTCCAATAAGACTGGCTAGGATCAGGAACACGAATGATACAAAGTGCTGGAGAGGTTGTGGGCGAAAGGGGAACACTCATCCATTTGCTGTTGGGAATGTAAACTTGTACAGCCACTGTGGAAAGCAGTGTGGAGAACCCTTAGAAGACTCAAAATGAGCCTTCCATTTGACCAGTCATACCTCCTGGGTATACACCACAAGACACAACTTAATGCAAAGATACATGCACAGCTATGTTTATTGCAGCTCTGTTCACAATAACAAAAGCTGGAACAGCCAGGTGCCCTTCAACTGACGAGTGGACAGAGAAAATGTGGTACATGTATACAATGGAATACTATGAGCAGTAAAGAGGGACAACAACATCATGAACTTTGCAGGTAAAATGGAATGGAGCTCGGAAGACATTATGTAAGTGAGTAACACAGTCCCAGAAAAACAACGACAAATGGTGTCCCTCATATGTGGATGCTAGTACCAACAACCCAGATATAAATATTCTCAGAGCAGGGATGCATAGTAAAAGAACAACAGAAAGAACTGCATCAGAAAATGGACTGAAATGTGAATTGGAAGGGGGTGTGGTGGGAGAGGAACACGGGTAATATTCATTAAGCATATTTTAATTGACGACGTGCAGCTCAGCAAGTACCCAGTTTCAACCTAGACCTGTCTACAAAACACATGGTGTTTTAGGACTAGTAAAAGTAAACATGTATATATTAAACAACATTGGTTTACAGAATCTGATAAAAATGGTAATGCATCTGAATTAAATGGAGATATAATTCGCTGTTGCCCACATTTGCTTTACATAAAATCTGTAGAGCAAGAACTTTGGGATTGACACATACAAATGTTCTCTATAATTTCTCTGTTGTACAGTATCACCTTGTAGCATTCTCTTTAAGATGATTTAACGTAAAAATTAAGTTTGCTTCCCAAGTTAATCATATATAGTCACCCAAAACAACATGGGTGAATTTGATGAAATCTGTGCCTTGACTCCACCCTATAGTCATGTATAAAAAAAGGTCCACTTGGATTCTCACCAATATCCGGCGGGGGAGGGGGGGTTGTATATGCCTAACCTAGCCCGCGCACCAGTACCTGGCTGAGTGACTTCTGGCCAGCCAGCACAAAGAGGCACCGACCCAAAGCCGCCAACCCTCTGGACCTGGCTCCAAAGGCAAGGGGCGGTCCTGCCCAGAAGTCCTCAGAGAAGCGACCCCCTAGCTGCAGCCCAGGAAAGAGTCCACCCCCCAAAGTACCTGCCTGGGTGACTTCCGGCTAGCCCACACAAAGGTGCAGAGGCACCAACGCAAACCGGCCGACCCTCTGGACCCGGCTCCAAAGGCGAGGGGCGGTTCCGCCCAGAAGTCCTCAGAGACGTGACCCCCTAGCCACAGCCCAGGAAAGAGTCCACTCCCAAAAGTCGATTTTTACTAAATGTTAAGTAGGCCACTGTCAACCAATCTTTGCTAACTTTGTGTTCAGAAATGTGTTCTTAAAATAATGAACAGATACATATATACATGCAAATTATTCTTAAAAATTCATTTAAGTCTGTTTACTGTCTATAAACCACTGGCTGGTTGAATAATAGTCCCACCCCTAATGATTTATTTCCTAACCCTGGCATTCTGTGAATATGTTGCCTTCTGTGATAAGGGGGAATTTGGAAAGCAAAGGTCAGAATCTTGAGGAAGGTTTCTCCTGAGTTATCTGGGTGGGCCCAGTGTAATCAGTCTCCAAAGAAGGGTCCATCTCCAAAAACACTCGTACAGCAAATAGATCAGAAAAAAACATGTTAACTTGAGAACCAGAAGTTGGCATGATACATTTTGAGGAAACGGTTTGAACCAAATGACTGAGGGACCAGAAGAGGGAACACAATGACTTCTTAGTGGCCTCTCAGAAGAGGCTCTCCAACAACTCTGCCAACACCTCCAGAATTTTAAGAAAATTAATTTGAATTGTTTTAAAACACTGAACTGTGATAATTTTATAAGACAATCACATAAAACGTATACAATGTATAGTAGGAAAAGAGTTTAAAATAAAGCAATTACAAAAGTTAAAATATTATGATGCATACAAATACGAACCTTGGGAGCCTGGAGAGATGGCTCAGGAGTTAAGAACACCAGTGACAGAGAAACTGTTTCCAGCGCCCACATGGTGGCTAACAACCATCAGTGATTATTCTGGCCTCTGCAGGCTTCGCATGACATGGGTGCATTTATATACAGGCAGGTAAAACACTCATACACATAAAATAACAATTATTAATTAAAATTTTAAAAGTATATGAACTTTATGGTCATTAAAGCTATATTGTAGAACATTTGATTGCATAAGATGCCTGTAACATAGTATTAAATTAAAACATTTATTAGTTAACAAACTATGAACCAATTCATTTTTAATAAGAAAATTGTAAAGAGAATGCCTAGCATTGATTAAGCACTTCTTGTGTGCCATGGACTTTTAAAAACATATCCATTCTTCTCATCCTCTCAATTACTGCTCCCACGGGATAAATAAAATTATTCCCACTTTTACAGATGAAGCAATTGAAGCCCTGGGAATTTAAAACATTTGTCTAAGTCACAATTAGCAAAGAGTTTTGAACCTACAATTTTAGACCCCTGAGCCTACCCCTGGTCCTCTTTCTATAACAACCCTAGAACAACCAAAATGAAATATATTACAACCACAGTAATGTTAAGCAGTAGAAAGCAGATATAGCTTCTTTGCTTTTTTAGGGGTGAGGGTGGGTGTTTTGTTTTGTTTTGTTTTGTTGATACAGGGTCTCCCTGTAGCCCCAACTGGCCTGGAATTCACTATGTAGACCCAGGCTCTCCTTGATCTCATGGAGGTCATCTGCCTCTGAGAGTGCTGGGATTAAAGGAGAGCACCATCACACCAGGCAGGTGCTATTTTCTCCGAACAATAAGCTTGAATTATATTTGATGTGCACAACAAATATATTTTTTAAAGAACATAAAATTTTTTTTATTTTATTAATTTTATTTATTTCTGTATGTGCATGAATGTACTGTCTGCATGCAAGTTTGTGCACCCGTGTCATGCAATGCCACAGAGGTCAGAAGAAGGTGTTGGATTCCCCTGGAACTGGAGTTCTCCTGGAATTGGAGTTTCAGACGGTTCTCGGCCGCCATGTGGGTGCTGGGGATCGAACCCGGGTCTTCTGTAAGAGCGGTTGGCGCTCTTAACCACTAGGCCATCTCTCCAGCCCCTAGAACATAAAAAAAATTTTAAAGCGTGTTGAGATGATCTTTAGAAAAAAACTTGTTTTCATTTTATTTTTAGAAAAAAAATGTACATTTCTCCTTCCAGACTAAATTGTAAGGATTTCAAATAAATATGTAATCATGTACACAATGAAAGAAATTGTGTCATGACCTACTTGATTTCATGACATTCCAAATTCTGCAAATTTAACATATGTATATTAAAATATCACTACACTTAAACTGTTATCCATCAAAGATAGAAGGGAGAAAATATAGGTAAGAAATTGACCTGAAACTTAACCTAGGCGGAAATGAAAATTACATCTGTAACTTACCTCAGCTGTACCTGATAGGAAAATAATCTGTAAAGACATTTTTAATGTACCAGAATAGTGTTATATTAAAACATACAATTGTTCAAAGACTTTTGTTATGTATTAGCTGGAAGAAAACAACTACTGAAATCTATCTCTTCAGATCTGTATTCTAAGACGTCACCACTAAACCAATACTCTGTAGCCATTCTTCTGTAAAGACAAGCTTTCTGAACTAGCAGGTAGGACAACACACCCTCGAGTAGTCTTGCATTTGGACATCTTATTATGAAATGTATCCTCCCCCAAAAAATCAGATTTATAGAGAAATGGTTATAATCACAGAAAGAGATAGACATAAATCTTTTGTTGCAGGAAGTCGTGATGATTTGTTGTTTTTTGTTAATATCAGTCCTTCACAAAACTAGACACTGTGGTGAGTCTAAGGGATGACCCCTTATGTACCCAAGTGCTAGAATGGGGAACTGGGCAAGGAGATGTGTGGTACATAAATGATCTCAGTCGATGTAGGGAAAGGTCTGAACCAGCAAACAGATGACCCCCCCCCAAAAGGAACCAAATCAAAGATAATGATCCAGAGTTCCATACCTCCAGCCACTCCAGCAGTTGCTGCAGACCCAGTAGGCAGACCAGTCCTGAACTGGGATTAGTGCAGCTTTCAGACCTCATCAGAGAAGTTTCTTTGTGCTGTGGCCTGTGGTTGATTGAGATACAACTCATCAGTGTGCACAGACTAAGTGCCACTAGAGTGCTCAGCCACAGATGGGACCACTGCACTCAACAGCTCACAGCATGTGGTTGCCTGCATAAGGCCTACAAGATCAAGCCAGTCATACAATGTTTTTAATCATATTCAGGCCCTCCCCATCCCTACCCCACATTACCCCTCCACAAATTTATGCCCTCTTTTATTTTTTTGAGACAAGTATCTATGTAGCCCTGGCTGCCCTCAAACTTGTTATTTAGGCTAGGCTGGCATCAAACTCATGGAGATCTACCCACTTCTGCCTCTCAAATTCTGGGATTCTATTATTATTTTAAGGCCTATTAGGAATAATTTGTGTCCCCAAATTCCAAGCATTCCCTAAAATTTTTCCACTCCATTTTGTCCATCATTCTGTCCATCCTTGTCCTCAGCAGGTACCAATCTGTTCTCTGTTGTTATCATTTATGCTTTATAGAGTTTTACATAAACTGATTTGTGTAGTACAGTTCTCTTTATTTGGGGTTTTGTTTGCTTGTTTTTCCATTCCTTCTTAACTTACTTGTTTCACCTATAACTAAGCATTCTTGAAATGATATTCCTTTAATATTCATTTCCTGTGATGTGCATTTGCCTCATTAAGGTCAGGATCTCCACGATTTTGTAGAATGAAATTCATCAGCTCATTTCTAGCCTGGCAGGAAATTTGGTGGAAAATGGCTGTCTGGACTACAACCATAAAGTATGGTTACATTTTCCTGATGTCATGGTTGTTTACTCCAAATAAAGTCAGTTTGTCATATATATACATATATATATATATATATATATATATATATATATATATATGCTGTCTAACTGCAAATTTGGAGGAGATTGTGTACATATTCATTTCAATAGGGAACTTTCCAAATAAGATTTTCAAAAAGCAACACTCTTTATTCACAATAGTGAGAAAATGGAGCCAGCATAGATGTCCATCAACAGTTGAATGAATAATGAAAATTGGTACACGTACACAAGGGAATTTTATTCAGCTGTACAAAAATGAAATATATGAATGTGTAGGAAAATGGATGGATTTAGAAATTATTATATTCAGCAAAGTAGCCTGGACTCAGATAAATACCATGCATTCTTCCTCTTTCGTGGATCATGGATTTTTATATTTTATATATGTATATATGTGTGGATATAGGTCATGAAACTAGAAAGCATATCCTGAGAGAGAGAAAAAGAGGCATTAGGAAGAAAGGGGGCAAACAAGAAAGGGAATCATAGAATGACACACATGACATGGACATGGAAAGGAGACTGAGGACAGACTACGGGGAGGAGACAGGGCAGAGAATCAACAGAAAATATGGATGATGAAATGTGATGATAAATCATTATTTCGTATAATGATTTTAAAATTTTTAAAGCATCACTCTTCTGAAAAATATGTTTTCATTTATTTATTTGTGTGATGAGGTGCACATTCCACAATGCACATGTGGAGGTCAGATGACAATTTGTAGGTGTTGGTTCTCCCCTTCACTATGAATCAGTCTCAGGGATCAGTCTCAGGTTTTCAGGCTTAACCACACATGCTTTTACCCACGGAGCCATCTCACCAGCCCAAAGCAACACTTTTTAAAAAGTATACTTTCCCACCCAATCTAAAGGTTTTTATAACAGTGAACACCATAAATCTGTATAATAATATAAAAATGCTCTAAAGTGGATTGCACTCTTCACTGGAGCACTGTGTTATTTTAGTGGCTTCTCATATAATTCTAATCTCAAAGTGATGAAAAATGCATACATGTATTTTGAATTCAAGAGAAAGTTTTGTGCTCTACGTGCTACATTATTTTCAACATTTTTCAAATTTTGGGCATTTTGTTATTGTTATCAAGGTTCTCAGTGTAAAGGGGAGACTAAATGTATTGAGTAATGGAAGCTGAAATGCTGGTGAGCTCATTCAGTTTCAACCATGTACAGAACACAGACAGTTTACAATACTGTTACCTTCACACAGCTTCTGTGAGATCTGCCTGCCTCTGCCTCCCAAGTACTGGGATTAAAGGTATGCGCCACCACCCCCGCTGAGAGTCAGATTTCTTTAACCTTGTGATCCGGTAATTGGTGAAACTACAAAGGATAGACCCATATACCCAAGTGCATTTGGGGAAAACAAATCAGACTCAATAGGTCTTTAAAAACAGAAAAATAATAATAGATGACATGAAGTTGAGAGGAGGATATTAGAGTGAGGACAGATATAGAGAAGGGGCTCAGGATATGAGCAAAATACTTTGTATGAAATTCTTAAAAAATCAATAAAAATGTTTAAAGAAATAAATAAAATAGAATGTCTACAGGCACTAACATTGCTTGATTTTTAAAAATATTTTACTACACTTTTTTTGTATGTATGTATGTGAGTGTGGGTGTGTGAGTCAGAGAACCACTGTGAAAGTCAGTTTGTTCCTTCCACCGTAGAGGCCCCAGAGATCAGGCTTAGTGGCAAGTGCCTTTACCCACTGGGTTGTCTCGCCAGCCCACTGCTGTGTTTTTCAAAAGGTATTTTGCACCTAACATACTACTTGCTTTAAAAAGAATATCCTGAACAAAATTTTGTCTATAAAATTCCCCTACGTTATTTTAGTCACCAGATATTTATAAAACAACCACAAAGCAGTCCTTAGACCCGTAACAAAAATGGTTCCTTTTCTCAAAACAACTTGAAGTCTAAGAGTATGACAAGAATGATAAAAGTTCAGAGATTTAGGCTTAAGTGCCCTCTTTATTTACCTTTTCTAAACCAGAATTTTGAATTGTTTTTATATTACACTTTAAAATGGGAACATACAATAGTGGTTAGAAACAGGAAGTGTAAAGCAGAACCTTTAAGTCCCTGAAAACAGGCCAAAAAGCAAATTTTTGAACATTGTGTCTTGTGACATAACCTCCTTTCCCGGTCCCACTGCTTCTTGCAAATAAACTTGACATTGAAGACTATGATAGATGCTGAGTCCACTCATGGAGAGTAAACAATAGTCACCTCGGGGAGACAGTGGATGTTATTTAAAATGAATGTTTTATATTTATAGAGATGCCAGTGGTCTTAAATATGAAGAGACTCCTCACTGAAAATGTCCTGATAATACACACATGAAGTCATATCTCTTGCAGTGATACCTACACAACACTGACAAATAACAAAGGCTTCTAAAAATTATTATTTTCCAACTAAAAGGAGAGATCATTGATGGGATGAAATAAAATACAAAGAATGCTTTATTACAGATTGACTATTTCTTTTTTTTAAACATTTTTTTTATTTTATTTATTTTCTATGTGTATGAATGTACTGTCTGCATGTAGGTCTGTGCACCCGTGTCGTGCAATGCTGCAGAGGTCAGAAGAGGGTCTCAGATTCCCCTGGAACTGGAGTTCTCCTGGAATTGGAGTTACAGACGGTTCTTAGCTGCCATGTGGGTGCTGGGGATCGAACCCGGGTCCTCTGCAAGAGCAGTCGGTGCTCTTAACAGCTAGGCTATCGTTCCAGCCCAGATTGACTATTTCTTAAAGACCAGTGACCTACAAAATAAAGCTTCTGGCATAGAAAATATAGCTACATAATATTGGCCAAAATTTCATCATACCAAGTGACATCATCAAATAAATCACATTTTACAAAAGAAACATAATACAGTAGTTCAAATATTCCAGCTAACCTAATTCTCTGTTTTCAAAATAGACCGAAGGAGGGATATCGATGGTATAGGCTTTATACTGATATGTGTTCTCCATATTTTGTTGACCATATAATATGTTTAACAGGTAATTAATTAAGACCAAACAATTTACCCTGTGAGATTTATTATGCATGTTTGCATGTGTCAGGGGCATTATTTTCTTTTTCTAAAAGGATCCAGAGGGATGCCACACAGAACCTGAGTAACCTCAGTACTTACCAAAATATTCTAACCTCTGGGAAATTATCTTGCTATACTCAGGGAGGTATCAAAATGAATATTTTTCAAGTTTTCAAAAAGTATTCATTTTTTTTTTTTTTTGGTCTTTTTGAGACAAGGTCTCCCTGTAGTCCCAGCAGTCCTGGAACACACTATGTAGACAAGGCTGGCCTTGAACTCACAAAGATCCGCGTGTCTCTGCCTCCAGAGTGTTGGGATTAAAAGCGTGTGCCACCATACCTGGCTCATTTTATTTTTTGTTGTATGAGTGCTTTATCTGCATGCATGTAAGTGCACAATGGCGTACAGTGCTTGCAGAAGCCAGAAGACAGAAGAGGGCATCAGATCCACCGGGACTGCAGTTACAGATGGTCGTTAGCTGCCAAGTGGATGCTGAGAATCAAACCCAGGTCCTTTACAAGAGCAGTCAGTGTTCTCAACTGCCGAACCATCTCTCCAGCCCCAACTGATAGTTTTTTTTAAAATCTGTGTGTGTTTGTGTGCATGAGCTGACATGCCACCGCTCTATGGAGGACTGGGGATGACCTGGGATGTCCATCCTCACTTACCACCTTGTTTGGGGCAATGCTTCTCATTGTTTGCCACTACCTCTGTCAAGCCAACTGCCCAGCAAGCCTCTGGGGACTTTTCTTCCTCCACCTCCCATCTAACTGTTAGAGATGTTCCCTGCATATGTGGGTTCTAGGGATTCAAACAGGGTTCTAGGGGTCCTCACGTTGCACAGCAACCTATTTATCTATTGAACCATTTCCCCAACCCCAAACTGGGCATTTTAATAATCAATAAATAAGTTATCCATGGTCTGGGATGATGGCTTAGTCAACAAAGTGCTTATGTTGCAAACGCAAGGATCTAAATCCCTTGCTCCAAAACAATAAAAAGAACACCCATATGATGGTACCTGTTTGTCTCCTCCTAGGGAAGCAGAGTCAGGCAGACAGGCAGATCCTAAGGACCCCTGGCCTAGTCATTTTGGCAGGGTCCAGGCCAGTGAGGGACCTTGTCTCAAAAGGAAAGTTACAGGGAGACTAAGGAATGACATCAAGGTTGCCTTCTAAAATACAATCACATACACACACACTCACACACACACACACTCACACACACCATGCACACACACGTGCACACACACACACATGCTTTTACAAATGACTATTCTCTATAATGCAAATTTCTTCTCTTTCAAATAGGACACTATCGTGGTCAGTTTCTTGGCTTATACCCTTCTTTTGGTGGACAAAATAGTCACAACATAGGGAAATAGTATAGGAGTACACTCATGTATTTACAAAGCAAACTTATTTATGGCTTACTATTATTATTAAATGCTCATTGTTCTCCACTTATATCATCAAGAGAATGTTGAATGTTTTTAATGATACCTAAAAGCTGTTGTGACGAAAGTGAGCTGTTGTTAAGTATAGTGGTGGTGGAGGAACATTATTGGTCAACTTTATGACCTGAAAATGTCCCTTGAAGCAATCTCTTTTAAAATAGAAAACCTAGGAGGATGCCATCAATTTTTTCTGGCCACATAAACATCTGAACTCTCTAGGAAGACGCAGAAGCTGATGAACTCTCAGCAAAAACCATATTCTATTCCTGGCAGCATTTCAGAATCTCTTTTTCAGTTACACCTTTGAAAGAACCTTTCGGGCTATTTTAAAAGAAAATGGGCTATTTAAAAAGAAAACATTGTATTTGTTTGGCTATGTCACACTAATATTAGGAACTTAAATATTAGGAACTTAAGGATGACATGGAATGTTTCTTTTCTGTATAGCCAGTTCTCAATTCTGTGGAATGTTGTGAAACAGGATCAGAGTCAAAGAACCATGTTCAGAAAGTAGTTAAACATTAGAATTAACATGACTCTTGAGGGCATGAAATACTAGGTGGGTTTCCTCCTCCTAAAATCACACTACAATCATATTTTGTGACCAAATTAGTGAAGATAAAAATATATTTGACTTGGATCCATTACCTTATACTTTGGTTTTATTATATTATTTTTTCTGAATTTAAGAAAAGTTAAAAATTGAAATATGGGCCTTTAATAGCTACAAAATTGTTAGGAACTTAAACCAGGCATTTTGGTATACACCTCTAATATCAATTCTCTGAAAGTGGGAAAAAGACTGAAAGTTCATAGCCATCCTGTGCTACAGACAGCCTAGGGTAGTTTTACAAAATATAAAATAATAATATTTTTTTCTTATATTTACAACATGAGGTAGGGGAGATGGCTCAGTAGATAAAGCACTTATCAGACAAGCTCAGCTACCTAAGTTTGAGTCTTGAGAACACACATAATAGCTGGACACAGTGGCACACATATATACAATCTCCGTACTCCTTCGGGGAGGTAGGAGGGTATAGGGAAAATCTCTCCAAGTTTGCAGCTGGTGTCTGTTGAGAATGACAAGAGAAATGCTGTCTCAGACAAGGAAGAAAGTAGGGTTGTCCTCTGACGGCTCGCTACACATGTGCCATGGTACACATGCACCCACACTCAAACACATGAACATGCACTCATATATAAATACACACACCTGCAAAAGAACATAAAAAATGACCTTAGCATTCAGATAAACTCCCTACAGAATGTGGGTTGTTTATAATGATATAGGGATACCGAGTTTCTAGGATGGGATCTACAGGAAGCTAGGACACAGAGAAATTCCCCCCACTCTTTCAAAAACATTTTACTTCCATTTATTTTATATTTAAAAGTACTTTCCAATGTTTAATTTGGGAGAAGAGTCTTTACTGCTTTTTTATTGTTAATCATTGATTTGGAATCTATACCTTATTGAAAACTAGAAGCTAGTTTCTGTGTTTAAAAATATCTTTTGACTGACGGCATACACCTACATTTCAGCATTGCTAAGTAATATGCTCAGTAAAATGTCTATAAATACAAAATATAGGGGAATGCTTATTATTTTCTAAGGAACAAGCAAAAAGAGGACAGCCCAGGTTTGTCTGCACTGAACTCTTTATTCTTAAGGTAATTGAACAAATCGCTGTCTCAGGCTTTTATAGTACTATAAGTGCTCATGGACCTTGCTGACTCTGAAAAATGAGGTCCCGAGGCTGCCCGTTGATTACTTTTCAGCGTCCAATCTCCAGTCAGAGGATGCAAATTCATGTATCACATCTGATTGCATTTGTCAGCTGTATGGTATTCTGTCAGTGGTTGTTTTTTTTTTTTTTTTTTCTACTACCCTATTTTTAGCAAATATACTACAGCCTTGACCTAACTGTATTAGCAGTTCAAAGTTCTAATGAACAACCTAGCTGCAAAAGGATACCAGAGAGATTAAAAGAATTTCCCATCCAATAATATGAAGTGCTATATTCTCATTTCTGACTGGCAGAACATACATATTGCTGACCTTATACGTATGTGTTAATTTGTGTTAAAATCAGAACGTTCTAGAGGTTGAAAAAGTCCAGGGACATGGTGTATTGAAGAAAGCACTGAGCCAAGATAGAGACGCCTGGTCTCTGCCACCTCTTGACCAATTGGATTGGCTGCTCAGCCTCTGGGGACTTCAGATTTCTTCCCAGTAAAACTGGTTGCTGTAAAGGTGAATGTAAGGCAGAGTACTACTGTTAGAGAAAGAATGGCCTGAAATCACTCCTCAAAGGGAAACATAGAAATAGGGGCTTGAGAGCTATCTCAGGGGTTAAGAGCATTTGCTGATCTTGTTCTGTGTTTGGTTCCCAGCATCTGCATGGCAGCTAACAGTCATCCAGACCTCCAGGTCCAGAGGATCTGATGCCCTCCTCTGGCTACTTCAGGCATTTCCTGTTACAGGTGTCCTTACATACATGCAGACAATACACTCATACACATAAAATTAAATACATTTTTAAACATAAAATGCTAACAATTTGTGTGTACATGAGTGTATGTGTATATGCACTTGTGTTTGCATATTTTTACATTGACACATGTGCCCATATATGTGGAGAGCAGAAGTCAATGTCCAATGTCTTCCTCTATCAATCTCCGCCTTATTTTTTATATACAAGGTCTCTCACTGAGCCTGGAGTTTGCTAATTCAACTAGGCTGACTGCTGAGAAAACCACTGAGATCCACCTTCCTCTGCCCTGTGCAACTCCCACCCCAACATAATAGGAGTATGGGTGTCCATCACAAAGTCAGGCTTTTTTTTTTAAGTGTATGAGTGTACTGTCTGCATGTAGATTTGTGCACCCATGTCGTGCAATGCCGCAGAGGTCAGAAGAGGGTCTCGGATTCCCCTGGAATGGGAGTTCTCCTGGAATTGGAGTTATAGACGGTTGTTGGCTGCCATGTGGGTGCTGGGGATCGAACCCAGGTCATCTGCAAGAGCAGTCAGTGCTCTTAACCACTAGGCCATCTCTCCAGCGCCAAAGTCAGGCTTTTTACATGGGCACTGGGCATATGAAGTGCCACAAGCACTCACTGGCTGAGCTATCTACCCCCGACACACTAGATAATTTTTACCAGGAGACTATATGGTTTAAAAGGAAGAAGGAACTATAGCATAGAGAAACTGGCCTGAGAACTGACTATGCAACCATGCGACCATGCGGGGCTGGTCAACTGTGATCACTAAGCATGTATGTGTCACACAGCACAAGGCAATAAGGTTGTGTGGATGTGCCAAGAAACTCTACTCCACTAATATATATATAGTAATATTTTATGTTTGTCAGTGTATTGTCTGTATGTATGCAAGTGCACCCATCTTGTGTAATGCCCAGTGGAGATCAGAAGAGACTGTCAGATGCCCTAGAACTGTAGTTAAGGACAATTGTTAGCTGCCATGTTGGTGCTGGGAACCAAACCTGGGTCCTCTGCAAGAGCAGCCACTACTCTTATCCCCTGAGCCATCTCTCTAGGCCCAATGTCAAGTTTTAAAATAAAATTACTTCCAATCTATAAGTTTACATCAAGTTAAACCAGCAATTAAAGAGTATGGAAAAATAAAAATATTCATAGTGTTGGGGCCAGAGAGTTGGCTCAGCAAGTAAAGCATTTTCCTTGCATGCCTGATAATCTAAGTTCTATACCCTGAAACCATCTTGGAAGGAAAGAACAGACTCCTGAAATGTGGGCCTTCTCCGGCCAGTCGTCATTGATCCACATTCTACCAAGGATAAAAGCAAAGGAACAAAAACCACTCCCAAAGCATATCAGAGGCCAAAACAAGGATAGGCATGTCTACCCTCCATTTGTGTCAGGGCCAGATGGGTGCAGACAGGGGCCTGGGTGGGGACATGTTCATGGACAATTTTAGCCAACATCACTGTCTCTTGCTGTTGTGCCCTTAACCTAAACCAAAGTAACCTGATGCAACTGATCAAGACCAGAAACACAGTTAACCAAAGAGTTTGAAGGGGGTTATTGAAGTGAGAGTCCCATCATGCGCAACATGGCTTCTAATAAGGTTGCATGAGTGTCCAAATGAATCTGTACTCGATGGGAGGCAGCAGCAGTGTTAAACCCTTCCGATTGATGTCACCCATGACATGTTAGGAAGGGCTTTTGATTGAGCTATTTGGTGGGAAATAATGACTCCAACAGTCACAGCTGAGCCGATCAGCTTGTTTGGCTTGATACAGAAGGCTTGTAAGCAGGAATCCCACGTCTGATTGATAGCCATCTAGAAAGAAATCATATTCCCCTTCTCAGAGGGTGGGGTTAGTAAGGCAGTTGGTGATATTTAATATTCATGAGAACAAGAAAGAAGAAACCACAGGACAAGCAGGTAGAGAAAAAAAAGTGGCATTACTGGAGTTTGACCTCTCATGGCAGGAGAAGCCGATGGTATAGGCCTCTTGGTGAGAGAAAGAATGGCCACACACACTGCAGGAGGAGCAGGAGGGTAACCCATCATTTGTTTTGTTTTCAAAATTATGTTGCAGACTCTCTGCTGTAGGAGTAGTTCTTACCTAATTAGGTGTCCCCAGTAACAAACAAACACCTGAGATCCATCTGTCAAAAGCATTGGCCTTTAGGCCCCTTCCCAACTACCTGACCCAAACTAGCTGACCCTGACTGCCTGTCCCTGACTGCCTGTCCCTGACCTGACCCTGACCTGACCACTTGTCCCTAACTTGTTCCTGACCTGTCCCTGATTTATCCCTAACCTGTCCTTGACCACCTGTCTCTAACCATATTTCCCACACTCTCTATGGGTCCAAAGGCAGAAATATGACACAGGTGCTTGCAGTTGTGGACTTATTTGTTTACCTTGACTCATTACTAAGGACTGTTTGATATATAAAGAAAAAACATGAAACCATTCCCAAAGTCTCCATTCAAATTAGACCAAGAGTTTTAGCTTATCTTATTGGCAGCTTACTTCACACAGACCAATCTGGCTTCGAACTCCCACAGAAGTCCACCTGCCTCTGCCTCCAGAACACTGGAAATTAATCCTACATTGTTAAGTTCGTCTCAAAAGAAAGTTTTAAAGCAGATAAAGATGAAGGGGGGGTGATGAACAAGGAAGAGGGGTGTCTCATCCACCGGACCATGCCAGGAAGGGACACCAAGGCTGGGTTAGTTTCCCAGCAGGTGGGGAACCTTGTGGGAGCTGCTGCCTCCCAGGGCCAAGAAATGTTGGTCGGGGGTGCCAATGGTGAGGAAAGGACTCCTGCGAGAGAAAACTCCATCCAGCCTGTGGGAAGCAGGGATGTCCTGCCTCAACCCATCCTGCAAAGGAGGGAGACCAGGAGGTATTGGGCTCCTCCTGAGGGGGTCGATGGGCCAGCAAGGAAGGATATGAAGACGGAGGGGGATTGGGGGGTGGACATTCAAGGGCAGTCACTCCTCCCTTGCTGAGTCTGATATCTGCACAGCGTCACTTTCTGTTTCCCGCTCAGTCTGGAGCTGCTCACAAGGCGACACTTCCTGCCTGCAGCTCCTTATTGGAATCAAGAAGTTTCTTTTTGCCTTCGGCCCTGCATGCAGCCTTGGTGGCCTCCCGCTCTAGATCCTGCTCCTCTTCCTCTTCATCCAACCGAGATGCAAAATCTAACAGGGTCTTCCATAACTCCTGGGCCTGACTTTCACTAACTTCTATGCCCTACGACTGGAACAGAGTACGCAGCCAATTGATCTGAGGATCACGTGGTGTGATGGTGAATTACCCATGGAGGGGATCACTTACCTGAAACTCCAGGCTCACAGTAGGTCTGAGGCTCCCTGTTTGGGCACCATGTGGGGGCCTTCTCTGGTGATCATCTATCCACACTCTATCCATGGTAAATGCAATGGAGCAAAAACCACTCTAGTGCATCAGAGGCCAGAACTCAAAACTTTGTTTTCCAGTACAGGGTATATAGGAAGCTTCTATCAATCAGCACAGAGAGCATCTGAGCATATGCAATCACTGAAAAGGTCTCAGCCTGCACATGCTTCTATAGATGATCACGTGTTCTTTACAAGCCCACCTGGGGCAGGAGGCAACTATTCATGGCAAAGGGGCTCCATGCAGGTGTTGCCAGGAAGGGCCCCATGTTGATGGTGCAGCAAGAAATTCAGCAATGTGGCTTACTAATCAGGCCCAGGAGTGGCCTACACTGGAACAGTCCTCTTCCCTCCAGACAGGACTGCATGTCACACACACACACACACACACACACACACACACACACACACTCTCACACATCACACATGGATGTATATCATACACACAATAATAAACTAAAATTTTAAAAATGTGCTGAGAAATTAAAGTCTAGAAAATGCACACCTTAAATTTTTAATTCCAGTGTTGGATAAATGTGAAAAGTTTCCAAATAGTAAGAGACATGAAAGTGAAGTCCAGAGTGACAGCTGGTTTCCAGAAGCATCGTCAGTTTGGAGAGCTCTGATCAATTAGAGTCCCAAATTTCAGACCACAGTAGAAGAAAAGCAAGCTCCAGAAGAGATGTCATCAAGACAAAAGAAACGGATGCTAAGAGAGGCAGAACTTCTGGCAAATGCAGAAATGAACTGTTGAAAAATTAGCTGAGGAGATCGCTACCTAGTCATTCCAGGTTCTTGTCACCATCACAGAAAAACACTAGGGACAGGTAAACTAAGAAATCGAAAACAACTCTTATTATAAATAAAAAAAAAATAAGTAATCAAGGGCCAGAGAGGCCAAGCTTAATGACTTGAGCTGAGTTCCAGGAACCCACATGGTAGGAAAGAATTGACTCCCACAGGTTGTCCTCTGACTTCTTCCACATATGCCATAGCATGCATGCAAACATGAACACCCACACCCACATTCACCACCACCCACCCCCTACACATATGAATAAATATAACTTTTACTTTAAAAAAGTAAATTTTAAAGTAGATAAAGATGAAACTAAATACTGTTTAATATTAACCCCATCACTAATGAATCCCTACCCCTCTTGTCTTAATTAGTTTATCTGAATAATGCTCTCCATGTTCTGAGTATCCTATGATGCAGTTTCTTTATCCATCTTCTCTCCCTCTCAACACATGAGCTCCATAAGACCAATAGCTAGACCAGTACTGGGAATGTAATTAGAGCCAAGCAAATATTTGTTTTTGTTTGTTGAATTAATGCATTTGAACTTTATTTTTTATTATTATTTTTTTTTTTTTGTCTTTTTGAGACAGGGTCTCCCTGTAGCTCTGGCTGTCCTGGAACTCACTCTGTAGACCAGGCTGGGCTCGAACTCACAGAGATCCGCCTGCCTCTGCCTCTCAAGTGCTAGGATTAAAGGCGTGCGCCACCACGCCCAGCATTTATTTATTTATGTATGTGTATCAATGTACTGTCTGCATGTAGGTTTGTGCACCCGTGTCATGCAATGCTGCGGAGGTCAGAAGAGGGTGTCGGATTCCCCTGGAACTGGAGTTCTCCTGGAATTGGAGTTTCAGACGGTTCTCAGCCACCATGTGGGCGCTGGGGATCGAACCCGGGTCCTCTGCAAGAGTGGTNATATATATATATATATATATATATATATATATATTATTTTAATTAAAAAGTGGTATGGTTCTAGAAGTTTCTGGAATATTTAGAAAAAAAGAAAAAAATATAATGAAAGATTTCTGAACTCCTGGTGTAACTTGTGATAAATACTATAGAGCAAAAGTCAAGGTGCTTATAGATAATGTAAATACAGAGGGAAACTTCTAGATAGAGCAATTAACTGGGCCTTTAGATGAGTAAGCAACTTGGGTGAAAGTTGGAAGAGAGAATTCACAGTCAGAATAAAGATTAAATGCAAGTTCACTGCCAGGAAAGACCCTATTGTTAAAGGAACAGAAGGGAAGTGGTTGAGAGGTGCTCTGAGTAATCAGACAGTGAGAGGTTATGTAACAAAGACATACTTAATGTTTCTGGCAGCCATGGTCAAAGGTTTGGCTGTTACTTGGAACACAATTTGGAATCACAGAACCATTTAATTAGGAGATAAATCACTTCAGAAATCAGCTCAATGAAAAAAGGCAACAGTTTAGGAGCAAGTTTAGAATATTGTGGGAACAATTTGAGGAACATCTTAAAGGTCCAAATATATCAAAGAAATCTTAATACACTGACACAGTATGGGGATCCCATATAGGCATTAACTTATAGGGTGGAGAACATCCTAAGAGTATCGGACACTGCATGAAAGCCCTGAAGCAGGAAATCATGAGGCCACACCATGCAACACAATGACTGAGGGAGAAGGAAGAGACTGCAGAGCAAGAGAGAGTTATACAGAGGCCAGATGGAAAGTCTACTTACTCATAATTAAAAGTCATGATTTTATCCTTAGGGAAATGGAGTGTTATTAATGGCAGTTAGGCTAATGTGATTTCATCAGAAGCACTCAGGAGGAGATATGGTAGACCTTGATCACTGCTTAGATGTAAAAGATGCAGAAGAAACCTGAGTCTTCGGTTAAAAATGCTGAAGCAGCCCAAACAACTTATCACTACTTTAAAGAGATAGCCTAGCGGTTAAGAGCACCGACGCTCTTGCAGAGGACCCGGGTTCGATCCCCAGCACCCACATGGCGGCTAAGAACCGTCTGTAACTCCAATTCCAGGAGAATTCCAGTTCCAGGGGAATCCGAGACCCTCTTCTGACCTCCGCGGCATTGCACGACACAGGTGCACAGACCT
This sequence comes from Rhizomys pruinosus, assembly GCA_009823505.1. NCBI lineage: Eukaryota > Metazoa > Chordata > Mammalia > Rodentia > Spalacidae > Rhizomys > Rhizomys pruinosus. The sequence continues at coordinate 532,278 of VZQC01001071.1, forward strand.
GCATGCAGACAATACATTCATACACATACAAAAAAATAAATAAATAATAAAAAAAATTAACATGTCACTAAAGTAAAGCCATAGGAAATTCTGTGGGGCTGCAGAAATGGCTCAGCAAGTAAAGTGCTTGCTGCACAAGCATGAGGACCTGATCTCGAATCCTCTATGTTCCTTAAACTTTATGCTTGATGTCAGGGACTTGTCATCTTAGCAATAGTAGCATGGAGACAAGCAGATCCCAGACCTCAGAGATTCCCTGGCTAGCCAGGCTAGCTGAATTGATGAGCTCCTGATTCAGTGAAAGAACATGTCTTTAAAAGATATATATGCCAGGTGTGGTGGCCCATGCCTTTAATCCCAGCACTCAGGAGGCAGAGGCAGGTGGATCTTTGTGAGTTCAAGGCCAGTCTGGTCTACAGAGTGAGTTCCAGGACATCTGGGGCTACCCTGTCTCCCAGTTACCAAAAAAAAAAAAAAAAAAAGATGCATATGATAAAGTGATAGAGGAAGATATTGAAAGCCAACCTCAGGCCTCCTCATGGTACCTGTAGGCAAGCACACACACACACACACACACACACACACACACACACACAAATAGAATAAATAATTTTTAAAACTGTCAGAAGTTTTTAAAGGGGAAAAAACATAGGAAAGACCAGTATAATAAAATAACTTGTGATATTTGAGAAACAGAAAGAGTGGTGGGAAATGAAGAAGCAGAATCAAGAATGCTGATGCCTAAAAATGCAGTAGGAACCAAGAAGGACTCCCCACAAAACGACCTGATGTGCAGCATTTGTAGGCTACATTACAGCTTACAATGCCTTAAGAAATAAATAGCCAGACTCTTAGGATCTATTTTATGGCCAAGAGCAGACAGGAACTACTGAGACAATGTTTCTTCAATTTTCTCTTGGAACTGTGATCTCAAGCAAGGGCTTTGCTCATTGGTTACTGAAACAGTATATCCAGCATGAAATGGGGAAGTAAAAGTTAGACCCATGTCTTATCATACAATCTCATATTTTCTTTTTTTTTAATTTTATTTATTTCTGTATGTGTTGAATGTCCTGTCTGCATGCAAGTCTGTGCACCCATGTCGTGCAATGCCGCGGAGGTCAGAAGAGGGTCTCGGATTCCCCTGGAACTGGAGTTCTCCTGGAATTGGAGTTTTCAGACGGTTCTCGGCCACCATGTGGGTGCTGGGGATTGAACCCGGGTCCTCTGAAAGAGTGATCGGCGCTCTTAACCGCTAGGCCATCTCTCCAGCCTCCAATCTCATATTTTCTAACCACTAGACCTCAACCACTATACATACACACACAAAATCATGAGCAGTTGTTATAAATTTCTCTCATTGCTTCCAATGAGATAAGCATCAGCTCTGTGAGGTTTAATGATTTGATATATTAAACATGCATATACACATTCATATTGTAATACCTTGAGTGGGAGACAAAGGAGGGTCCTGGGGATAAAAGCCATATGACCAGGTTACAAGGGGAGCACATGGCTCAGTGAGTTTGTATTACAAACAGGAGCTTTTTGGTTGCAAGTTAGATAAAATTGATTATTCTAGAATGTTCATACTGTAAAGTTATTCTACACTGATGACCTTCAGAAATAAGGGCAAAGGTAAGGGCAAAATACAAGAGCAATTGAAGCAACATCTCTTTATGAAGCAATTAGGTTTTCAGGTGATAATTGCATTTGAATATTCAAAAATTTCAACAAATATTTAGAATGTAGCAACAAATGCACACATGACTAGTCATCCCACAAATGGCCTTGCCTCTATCGCACCAAATGGCACACCTCTCTTGGCAGTCCAGCAAGATGTAGTTCACAATAATAGTATTTGCTTTTCTGTTGCTGTGATAAAACACTATGACCAAGGGAACTTATAGAAAGAAAGTTTATTGGAGTTTATGGTTCCAGGTTCTAGATGGATTAGAGTCCATCATGGTGGGGAGGCATGGTGCCAAGAGGTAGCCAGAGCAGAAAGAGGAACACTAGCATCTTCAAGCAGGCACAAGAAATAGAGAGTGACTAGAGAGCCCAGCAAGGCTTAAGAATGCTCTAAGCCTGCCCCCAGTGATATGCTTCCAGCAGCATGGCCACACCTCTTAAAGCCTCTCAAAACAGTGCCACCAAATGTCCAAATACTTGGAGCTTTGGGGAGTCATTTTTCATTTAAACCACCACATTCCTCTCCCTGGCCCCCATAGGCTTATGGTCATATAAAATGCAAAATGGATTTAAACTGCTTCAAAAAGTCCCCATAGTCTTTACCAGTCTCAATACTATTCAAAATTCCAGAATCCAAAGTCTGGAGACTCAAGAAAATCTCTTAACTATAAGCCCCTGTAGAATCAAAAGACATATTCCATACTTTCAACATACATTGGAAGCAAATACACCTTCCCATTCCGAAGGAATTAAGGCATACTGCAGAAATACTGAACCAAAAAAAGACTGAAAAACAGCAGAACAAACACTGAATCCAATAGCTCCATGTCTGACTCCTAGAAATTTACTTCCAAGATATCTCAGCCCCTCCAGCTGTGCTGCATGTAGCATACAACTCTTTTTTCCCCCCTTTGGGTGTGGGGTGGGGGGAGCTGATGTCACTCCCTGTATGTAGCTTTCCTTGCTAGATGTCTCATGGCTCTAGCATCTCTAACATCTTCTTGGGGTCTCCAAGCTTCATGCAATGGTCTATCAGGGCCTCTTGGCCTATCAGGGACTTCTTTAGGCAGGGACTTCTGCTGCTTACACTGCCTGGCTATAGGGAACATAATTAGCATTAGGAAAGATGTGTGAATTTGAGGTGACCTTAGCTTTAGAAAATGTGTGAATTTAGCATAGTCAGAGACTGCACTACACCCAAGGCTGCTCGGATAACCATACACCCAGAGGAGAAGAACCAGCAGGGACCTTGAGGCCCTGACTTGCAGTTGACAATGATAGATAACTACTAAGCTACAGAGTGGGGCCAGAGCACGCATGGCAGATAACCACTTGACTACAGACTGGGACCTGGACACCTGTGGCAGATGACCTGGACACCTGTGGCAGATAACTACCTGGTTACAAGCACACTCCCCCACCTGACTACAGACTACTTAACCTAGGGAGTGCTAGAGGATAAGGCTCTTACTCCCCCTTGGGGGACCTTCTTGTGAGATGCCTTGGAACCTCTCAGCTCATACTCCCCACCCCAAAGCTGAGACACCTAGCCTGAGACATCCAGACCTAGATACCCCTTGTAGAGCCACTGTGTGGTCCAAGACCCACTTGAGCCCATGGCCTTCCAGAAGCACTCCACTTGGAGTCCCTTTCCACAGCATTTAGAAGACCAAGGAAACATCGCTAGTGAGTAAGCCTTGAGGAGAGAATAGGCTAATGATCAGGACAGTTGCTAAGTGTGTTAATTGACCTCCATGTGAAGGAATAAATTAGATTGCATCATAATATTCCATGTCCTGAACTTCTTTTGGACTTTAACTCCCTGCTTATGACACTGGCCTCAGCGGCTCTCTGAAACTTGAGAGGAAGAACCGATGACCCCTTCTTTCATGCCTTCAAAGCCAGCACTACGTGAACGATACTGCCGAGTTCTGCTCCCTTCTGGGCTGGACTCTAGCTCACTTCATTCACATTACCAGAGGGTTTTCTATGCTGCGGTTTTCCAGGAGTAAAAAATCCACAGGCATCTCCTTTCTGGATGTAGTCTTGCCCTGTAGGCACTCTTTCCATAGTTTAAGTGCAAATCTCTAGGCCTCTCCTTAAACATTTTAATCTCCTTATCAAAGAGTTCCTCTCCTTCATCACATGACTTGGCTACATTAACTTCTTAGTGCTCTTTTACAACCCAAATTATATATTCTGCATTTTTTTCTGCCCCTTTTTGTTCTTTTTCACTGTAGATCCACATAATATTCACCATTAATAGCCATGCCACCATTTCTATGTTAGGCTGCCTTGAAATGTCCTCTGCCAAAACAATTAGTCCATTGCTTTTCTTTTTTTTTTTTTTTTTTTTTTTTTTTTTTTTTTTTTTTTTTTTTTTTTAGAGTCATTGCTTTTCAACTTAGGCCTTGGGCAAGCTGCTTAGGGCTGTGGGCAGACAGCAGCCAGACTTTGTCGAGATATCCCAGTTGCTGCTTAAGTACTTATTTCTCACTGGAATCTACTGTTGTTCAAAGCACTTTTTAACAGGCTCCTACTAGAACAGCCCACTAAGCTCTGCCTACAGCATGCAATAGCTTTTCTAGCCCAAATCCCCCCCAAAACCTACATGGTCAAGTTCTTCACAGCAACATCCATGATCCTGGTGCCAACTTCTGGTTTAGTTACTTTTCTGTTGCTATGGCAAACACCAGTACACCAAAGGAACTTAGAAAGAAGAGTGTATTTGAGCTTAGGATTCCAGATTCCAAAAGAATTAGAGTCAGTCATGGCAGGGAGGCATGGCAGCAAGAGGTGGCCAGAGCAGAAACAGGAGCACTCAAGTCTTCCAGCAGGCGCAGGACTTGGAGCTCTACTGGAAATCTGGCAAGCCTTCAGAACTCTCTAAGCCCACTGACCCCAGTCAGTGCCTGGCCACACCTCCTAAAGTCTCCCAAACAGCACCACCAACTGGGGACAAAACGTCCAAATATTTGGAGCCTATGGGGGACATTTTTAGTCAAACCATCACAAGAGAGTACAAATCTGTGTCAACAATTACTTTTCAATGATTTCAAAACTAAGATGCCATAGTTTTAGCAAATTTTTGATGTCATAGTTCTTAGTGACCTCAGTTTGTTAATATCATGTGCCTTTAATCCTAGCACTTGAGAGGCAGAAGCAGGTGGATCTTGTTGTGATTCAAGGCCAGCCTGGTCCTACAGAGCAAGTTCAGGACAGCTGCAGTCTGGCTACAGGGAGACCCTATCTCAAAAAGACAAAAAAAAAAAAAAAAAAAAAAAAAAAAAAAGAACTTAGTACCAGGAGATGCTATGTAGACTAGTAACAGGGACAGGGGCAGGGGCAGTCATCATCAGTCTTACACAGCTGTGAGTCCTATGAACTATAATAATGGCTGCCGTGGCAAGATGTACTCATGGGTGCAATAGTGGTACAAATGTGGGAGTCACCAACTGCTTTTTGATTGAGTTTAAGGTCCATGCCACAGAAGGAAACTCATAGCTGGTACTGTTAAACTGGCCAATAACCTATTACTAGGGAACTCACAAGCCCCAGGGTAGTGGTAAGCCTACTACTAATGTCCTGGTAAATGGATATAGGACCAAATTGCCCTCTAAATATGCATATATGTGTCTATAGATTAATGCAGCTCTCAAACCTCATTAGAGAACTTTCTCTGTCCAGAAACTCATACAGATCAAAGTGCAAAAAATATGTTTCAGTAGGGTGTTCAGCCACAAATGGACCACCTATATCAAAACCCCTCCCCCAATGCTTGGGATCACTGAAGAAAAAAAAAGGAGATTATAAGAGTCAGAGATAGGGAGGACAAGAGTGGAAATGTTGGACATGACAGGACTGCTGTATTCATGAATTCCCAGTAGCCCTGGTTGCCTGCACAAGATCAAGCCAGTCAACATTCTAGCACACAGTGGAGAGGAAGTCACAGCTCCCACCCCTACCTGAGGAACTGCTGACAGTTGATGGCTTCTGGAAGAGGGAAAGATGGTTCTTTTTTAAGGATGTGGCCCCTGGTAGGTAGAACATCTAGCAGATGGCCACACACCCATGAGTCTATGTACAGCACAAATTAGACATGGTGGGTTATGCTTTAAAAAATACACTAAGTTTAGAGTGAGCAGTGGAATGAATTTGAGAATAGTTATAGGGAGGAATGGAGGAGTGAATATGGTCAAAATACATTTGTGTGCATGTATGAAATTTTCAAAAATTTAATAAAAATGTTCTATTTTTTTGCAAGGTTAAACAAAGTATAGGACTGGGTGTGGTGGCACATGCCTTTAGTCCCAGCACTCAAAAGGCAGAAGCAGACAGATCACTGTGAGATTGAGCCCAGCCTGGCCTACATAGTAAGTGGTGGGCTAACTGGGGCTACTGAGAGACCCTGTCTCAAAAAGACCAAAACTAAAAAAATAAGAAAATGCTACAATATAACCCATTATTTTGTTTGATAAATTTTAAAAATTAATAAGATAAAAATAAATGTATACAAGACAGGGTAGAGTTCTGTAGTGGAGTACTTATCTAGCATGTGTGAGAACCTGGGTTCCATCCCCAACACTCCAACATACTAACTTTAATCCTTACTCCTTCTATCAAGATTTGTTTATTGCTCTTTGATGTTCTTCAGATCTTGAATATCTCGCGTGTACTAATGTTTCTGTCCACAAAGTGGAGCATTAGGTAAAGACCTCAAGAGATGGGGTCTAGTGGGAGGTCTTTAGGTCACTGAACTATGTCCCTCTAGTGACACTGGGGTCTGAGCCCCTTCCTATGCACTGATGCTTCTTGACGATGAGGTAAGCAGTTCTGCTCTGTGACATACTCTTACCCTTGAGGCCTAGCACCTTCCCCAGTATTAAAAGTAGTAAAAGTCAGACCTAATCATAAGTGCCTAATCACAAACTGGAATGTCTAAAACTACAAAACAAAATAAGCTTTTAAGTTGTTTATCTCAAGTGTTTGTAACAGTCATGGAAAGAAGTCTAATTCTCCTTTAGGAATGGCCTCCAAACATGTTGAAGCCTTGTTCCGACCTTCTTCTGAAGGGACTGGAAGAGATATTTGCCTCTAACCATCAGGGCTGTTCTTATTCACTACTAGTTTTACATTTATCCTCAAATTTGTCCTCTCTCTGGTTTTTTTTAAGGAAAGAAATAGAATGTAGCCATGAAGCAATTATGTCAAGAACACAATTAGAAAGCTGGGTGTGGCAATTTCCCTTTAACTGTGTAGTAATATAGTCTCAGATCCACAGTGAATGACTGAAGCCATGGGGTAGTACCAAGCTTTACATAGACTGTGTGAATTCTATATATACATGCCTATGAAAGGTGAATCTGTTGGATAATAATAGTCATCGTAAATGAGTAGTGATAACTAGTAAGACAATAGAATAGTTCATATACTAAGTAAATAATGAGTGATCTGAGAACACACAGTAATATATCAATAGTAGATCTGACAACCAAGACTGCTACTCTGTGACTAAAGTGTGGATGTTATACACAGCATAGGCAGGCTGAACAAGGGGATGATTCACATCCTGTGTGAAACATAGTGGGGCCACCCCACATTTCACTCTGCTTAGAACAATGCACAGTTTAAATCTCATGAATGTTTCACTTCTAGAATTTTCCATTTAACATTTTTGAACCACAGTCAACAGCAGATAGTTGAAGTCACAGGATGGAAGAAAATGGGGAGTGATCAACTACATAAAGCAGCAGACTCCACAGTCCATCATAAAAGGAGTTTCAATGTGCTGTTTGCAGGGAAAAGGTTGTGTGACATTTTCATATGGCTTTGTCATCAAGCATTGAAGCAATTATATTTATGCTAAGAAGTGGTGTGCCCTGCTATGGATGGGTGCAGCAATCTCAGCTACTTGAGCCCAATAGGGGTCCAGCTGTATCTTGCAGCTGCCATTTACATACTGAAGAATCAATTTAAAATTTTACCAAATCAGTCTCCATGATGGATGGGTTTGGAAACAAAAACATGAGTTATCAACAATTATTGTTCCAATAATCTTTTCTTTAGGGTGATGACTTTTGATTTATAATTCTCTATATAGACCTTTTTCTTCTATTATAGCATCAAGCTTCCCTGTGGATTTTGAAGAAATCGGGCAAAATACTCCAGGAAAATGCTTATTGTTTGTATGATGTGAGTGTTGAGACTCTAGTAGCCTATTTCAGTACAAAGAATCCATTCATTTTAGTGGATCATCCTGTATAATGGAGCATATGTGCTCAAAGAAAAACTCATTCACAGGAATGTGCTGAACCAGGTACATAATTTACCAGAGATGAAGTCACATTCAGCGTATTCTAGGAAAATGAATCACGTGAGCCATTGATCTCATGATACACATTCAACTTAAATAGTGCTGCTTGCCTTCTCTAACCATGGTGATTTGAAAAAAGCCAAACATATAGTTGCTTTTGGAAAATGGACCATGGTGAAGGCCTTGTACCTTCACATTTGTTCTCCGGCAAAGATGGTGCCAATGGAATTACCCCAGAGGCGTAACAAGAAATGACAGTAAGAGATAGTTGACTTTTTACTGTTTTAATTTGTAGCTTTTAATATGAGTAGGTAAGACAACAATTCTAGTAGGTACGGGTGCCATTGTAAATCTAGTTGGGTGTAATGGGAATCATTAATAAGAATCATGCACGCAGACACTCGCACACAGCATTCCTTGCTCTCTTCTTCTTTGCTCCCGGAATTTCTGCTATGGTTGACAATAAACATTCCAATACCATGAATTATCAAGTCAGGCTATTGTATATTCACTCTGTATATAAGGAATCAAGAGACTCTGGGAAGAAGCTGCCAGCTTGCTTTCCCTCCTGTCCTGAGTAACACACTGCAATTTAAAATCAACCCATGACCTTCTCGCTTCTCAGCTATCTTTCAAGAATTGCTGTCTGGGGCAGCCACATCCTCCCTGAGAGACTGAGAGATTAATGGACCCATCAAAATAAGGGTCAAAGGTAGCCTGGAGAGGAGACTCTTCTTAGTTTTTGAGTTACTTAGCAAGGGAATGAAGATTTTCTTTTTTTTTTACATGGAAATCCCTTTACTTTCTTAAAACCTACCTTGATTATTCCCTTTCTCTTTCATGATCTATACCCGTGCACGCACACACACACACACACACACACACACACATATATATATATATCATTTATGTATTATATCATTTATGATATATATCACACATATATATATATCATTTATGTATTATACATACACATATATATATATGTGTATGTATAATACATAAATGATACATAATTTTAAAACTCAGTTCTTCATATGAAACAAAACAAGGTATTTGTAGTTTTAGTTTAATTCAATTCATTTCTCTACAAGTGATGCGATTTCATTTTTTCTTTATAAATACATGTAACTCTTTTGTGTTTTATTTACCCACTCATTTTTTGGTGACCATCTTGGCAGTGTGAGTAGTGCAGAAATAGACACAGATATACAAATATCTTCCTGGTATGTTGACTTAGAAGAGTCCTTCAGATGTGTTCTCAGAAGTGGCAGAACTGGTTCCTATGGTAGTTTTAGTTTTATGAGGAAACTCCATACTGCTTGCCATAGTAGTCCACCAGTTCGTACTCCCACAAGAAGTGTATAAAACTTCCTCTTTGGGGCTGGAGAGATGGCCTAGTGGTTAAGAGCACCGACCGCTCTTACAGAGGACCCGGGTTCGATCCCCAGCACCCACATGGCAGCTGAGAAACTCCAATTCCAGGAGAACTCCAGTACCAGGGGAATCCAACACCCTCTTCTGACCTCCAGTGGCATTGCATGACACGGGCACACAAACTTGCATGCAGACAGTACATTCATACACATACGGAAATAAATAAAAATTAAAAAAAAAAAAACTTCCTCTTTCCCCACATCTTTTCCAGCATCTGTCATTTGTCTTCTTTTTTTTTTTTTTTTTTTTTAGTATTTTTGAGACAGGTCTCCCTTTAGTCCCAACTGGCCTGGAGCTTGCTCAGGCTGGCCCTGAATTCCCAGAGATCCACCTGCCTCTGCCTCCGGAGTGCTGGGATTAAAGCATCATTTGTTTTCTTGAGGACTGCAACTCTGAATGGGTAAGATAGAATCTCAAAGAACTTTCCCTTTGCATCCTACTGATGGCTAAAGAAAAAAATATTTTCAAGCATTTCTTGATTCTAATGGTTCTATTTTGAGAACTGCCTATTCAGATCATAGAAGTTTCTCTATAACTAAAAATAGGCCTTCCAGAAGGCCCAGTGATATCATTCCAGCGTATTTACCCAAAGGACTCCAAGTCATCACATCACAGACATATCTGCACATTCATGCTTACTGCAGCACTCTTCATTATTCACAATTGCCAAGTTATGAGAACAGCCTGACCTATGTCTCCACAGCAGAGGGATGGATAAAAACAATGTGTATGGGGCTGGAGAGATGGCTCAGTGGTTAAAAGCACTGGCTTCTCTTGCAGAGGACCCAGGTTCGGTTCCCAGCACCCACATGGCAGCTAACAACCATCCATAATTCCAGTCCTAAGGGATCTGATGCCCTCTTCTGACCTCCGTGGCCATTGTATGACATGGGTACATGCAGGCAATATACTTATTCCCACAAAATAAAAATAATAAATAAAATATTTTTTAAAAAGAAAATGTATATCTTTACAGAGTGTATCTTTTTCAGGCATAAAGAGAGCAGGGCGTGGTGGCGCACGCCTTTAGTCCTAGCACTTGGGAGGCAGAGGCAGGCGGATCTTTGTGAGTTCAAGGCCAGCCTGGTCTACAGAGTGAGTCCAGGACAGCTGGGGCTACAGGGAGACCCTGTCTCGAAAACACCAAAAAGAAAATAAATAAATAAATAAATAAATAAATAAATAAATAAATAAATAAAAAGAATAAAGTTATGCCAGGTGTGGTGGTTCATGTCTTTAATCCCAATACTCAGGAGGCAGAGGCAAGTGGATCTTTGTGAGTTCAAGGCCACCCTGGTCTACACAGTGAGTTCCAGGACAGCTGGAGTTACAGCTGTTTGAGACCCTGTCTCAAAAACACCAAAATAAAATAAAATAAAATAGTTATATCATTTATATGAAATGGATGTTACTCAGCATAATCATATTAAACAAATTAAGCAAGTCTCAGAAAAACAAATACTACATAGTTTCTGTCATTTCTGGCTGTTAGATTTTATATATAGCTACATAAAATCTTGCATGAATATATGACAGAATGGAGATGTAAAACTGCCTGGAAGGATGGTCACAAAGGTTAACAGGAGGGAAGAGGGACAAAACAGTTGGTAGGAAACTATGGGAGGGAATAGATTAGGCATATAGTAAATATCTGTGGAAAAATTTGAAAAGTAATTTAATTTTAAGACTAAAGTACGATATATGGTGTTACAAGAATACTATCCTACATTTGTGAAACATATGTGAATATTAAGAGAGCTAGAAGGCCATTTCAGACTGCCGATTCTCTCCTATATTCCTCCAGTCCTGGTTATTCCCATCTTCCCTGTACCCTGTAATACATTTCCACCTCATCCCTCTTATGGTTTTCTCTTTATTTAAGGAAAAAAGTAGCGTCAAGAAATGAACCAAAAGCTGAATTTGAAAATCAAAACTCTAATTCCCCTTCCTCCCCTCTGCCTCAAAAAAGAGAAGAATGTTCAAAGAAATGTAAATCATTAAAATCACTTCCAATTATTCACAGCCTAGTGGGACATTCCAAGAAGAAAAACAATAGCTTTTTCTCTTTCCTAACTACTTCAAAGTCAATATTTAGGAATAATTTACTCGTATACATGTATTTTTTTCTTGTACCCTAAAATCCTCATTTTTAGCTATAAGCCATACTTATAGATTTACCCCTGAAGTACAATAAAAATCTCAAGCCACTTCTCAGAATTACTTTCCAGATAAGGGAAAAAATAAATGCAATCACCAGCAACTCTACAAGCTTATTTATGAACACCTGTGTACTAGGCTTAGTTAAATTTATTGAGTATCAAATAAAAATATAAAACTCACTGTGGTTTTCTCTAAGTCAGCAGTATTGGCCTGGGTAATACGACTGCAGGAACATTAGATCTTGATAGTGTTGGGGAACGAGGCAGGGAACAGAGGTAAAGAAAACCCCATACGAATGAGAATGCAACATCCCCACTGGTGGACATCATACAGAGCTCTTAGTTGCACACTCTGCGAACCAAGCCAGAGAAACTAGAAAAATCTTCATAATTTTTAAGTTTATAGAGATAAGCCAAGTTATCTTTGGCCCTACCAAACTGGAGGAGATGAAACTAACAAGAAGAAATGAAAGACGATATATGGAAAATAAAAAATAAAATGATGAGATTTGGAAGATGCTTTATGAAATACTCTGGTACACCTAAATATATCAGATTTGTGTTTCTCAACCAAAACGCTACTCTGTTGTGACTCACTTAGAAAACTCTCCATTCCTCATAGACCAATGGTTGCCTTGCATTTGAAGTAAAATGTCTGAATTTCATGTTTATTAACTACTGCACATCTTTGGAAATCAATATCTTCCTTGCAACTCCCACTGGTCTGATGCATAGCAACAATGTAGATTTTTGGAAGAAATGTATCCAAGTCCCCCAAAACCCCCAGGCTACAAATATCACTAGGGTTTGTTTCCTTCAGTGAGTCCTTCTTTTCCTGAAAAGTCATATTTTTCTCATACTTATTAGTCATTATAACTAAACTACAGGAACTATAATAAATTTAGTTCTTTTTTTTTCTTCTCCTAAATAATATTCTTATTTAATTTCCCTATACTCCTTCAACTTGAGCTAAGCTATCATTTCCATTATTGAAAAGTGACAGGTTTTATGAGGTTAACAAAATAGGCATTAAATATTCTTTAGTGTCTTTTAGCAGACATAATTTAGAAATTACCATGTAGGAAATACAAGAATAATTTGTTGCAACATTGAGTAAAATGTATTATATCTTCCAGATGTTAGAAATGTCCCTTGGTACAACAAAGACTGCACTTACAGGTTAACATGAAAACCAAATTTTTTGTTAAAGCCATTTAAAAGTGTAATTGAAAGATCTGTGAAACAGACACTAATATTGTGAAGCCTTTTTCATATTCTTGTATTACTTGTATTCCTTATCAATAACCTTTGATATTTGAAATAGAAAACTAGACATTGATTCTAACATAGATAAAATTATTTTAATGAACAAAAATTATTCTTAACATATAATTGTCCCAATTATTAAATTATTACTTGGAACATCGAGAATTTTTTGCTATGACTTAAAATGACAATAATCCCATTTTAGAATCCAACTTATGTAGTCATCTAGGTAAGAAGTTGGCAGTCTAAATTGCTGAGACTAGTAGAAGATGAAAGTTCACGCTATTAATTATATAGTAGAAGATTTGCTAAAAAAAAATTTGTGTAAATACAGTAGAAATATAGTTGGATATTTCCACAGTACTTTTTCACTTCTGATAAAATAATCTGCCAAAATCAGCTTAAGGAAGGAAAGGTTTATTTCAGCTCAAAGTTTGAGGTTACAATCCTTCATAGTGGGGAAGTCACAGAGGAAGGAACTTGAGTCAGCTGGTCATTTTTATCTGTAGTCAAGAAGCAGAAAGCAGTGAATCATTGTGCTCAATTCATTTTCTCATTTTTTAAAAAACAATTTTTAATTTATTTTGTATGTGTATGAATGTACTGGCTGCATGTAGGTTTGTGCACTCGTGTTGTGCAGTGCCACGGAGGTCAGAAGAGGGTGTCGGATTGCCCTGGAACTGGAGTTAAAGACAGGTTCTCAGCCACCATGTGGGTGCTGGGAATCAAACCCGGGTCTTCTGCAAAAGCAATCAGTGCTCTTAACCGTTAGGCCATCTCTCCAGCCCCCATTTTCTCCCTTTTATACAGTCCAGGATCCTGGGCCAAGGGATGGTGTCACCCACAATGGGCAGGTCTTCTGACCTCAGTTAGTCTATAGAAGGCAATCTCCCATAGGAATGCCCAGAGGCCCATCTCATGTGTAATTCTAGCTACACCTCATCAACTTAACAATTGAGATTTACCTTGGAGCTGGAGAGATGTCTCAGATGTTCTTGCAGAAGACCTGGGTTCAATTCCCAGCACTCATATGGCAGCTAACAACTTCCATAACTCCAGTTCCAAGGGATCCAATACCCTCTTCTGTCTCCAGGGGACACTTCATGACATGGGTTCACCTACATACATGCAAGCATAACACACACATAAAGTAAAAATACATATAATTTTTACTTTATTTTTATTGATGTTTTATGTATTTCATACATCATTTTTTCATTTCTATTCAGGCATATTCCCCAATCCCTTCCTCCCACCCCACCCCAAACCATCCCAGATCATAAGCTCTATCATAACTGTCCTGCATCTTTCTCTCAGTCTTTTTTTATGCTTAGGAATTCACATTTTCCTCCGTTAATTTCATGTTATTCTAAAATATGGATACATACTCTCCACCCATATACAGTAATTACAGAGTCTGAAAATAATTGGTGGGTGGATTCTAGAGCCCATTGAGGGATTCACATTATGACAACATTACAGATAAACCAAAAATATAACCATACTGTCATTCAGCTTGCCTTTCATCTGGGGGATTTGGTGTTAACATCCACAAATGAGGGAAAACATTCTCCATTTGTCTTTCTGGGACTGTGTCACCTCACCCAACATAATGGCTTCAAGCTCCATCCATTTACCTGCAAAGTTCATAGTACCATCCTTCTTTACTGCTGAATAGTACTCCATTGTGTAGAAATATGTATATTTTTAAATTAACCATCACAACTCCACAATTTATCAACTTAAATGCCCAAGACATCACCTTAAGTCTTTACCCTCTACCTCTTGTGCCCCAAATCTCATGCCCATCTCTTTTTTATTAATATACTTTCATTGGCATTTTATGTATTTCATACATCATTTTTCAGTTCAATTTAGACATATTCCCCTTTCCTATCCCCACACCCCACCCAAGTTCCTGCATTTTGCCGTACATGTCCTGTATCTTTCTCTCAGTCATTTTAAAGATTTCCTCTGCAAAGTTTATTGTTTGGGGCAGAATTTAACTATTTCAGTCTGTTCTTTGACCCAGTCCTTAGGAGTTCACATTTTCCCTTTAATTTTATATTACTCTAAAATTCCAGCCATATACATTAATTACCATGTCTGAAAGACAGTAATTTAATTCTAGGGCTCATTAAGAAATTCACATTAGAGCATCATACCCAACTCTTAATGCAAAGTACAATCCAATTTCAAAAATTCCCAAAGCTTGAAATCCTAGAATCTCTTCTGAGACTCAATGCAATCTCTCTCTCTCTTCTCTCTCTCTCTGTATGTCAGAGAGAGTTTTACTGAGTGTATGTGTAAGTTTACCACATGCATGTAATGCCTGTGGAAGTCAGAAGAGGGTGTCAGATTCCCTAAAATTGGAGTTGAGATGATTGCTAGCTGTCATTTGGGTGCAGGGAGTTGAACATGAAATTTCCTGTTCCCTGCAAGAGTAGGAGTGTTGTTAACCACTGAGCCATCTCTCTGGCCTCCCAAGGCAATCTTTTGACTCTAAGTTTCTATAAAATAAAAACCAAGTTACATATTTCCAACATAAACTAGCACAGGATGAGCATTTCCATCCCAGGGCACAGCCAGGAATGAATGATCAGACAAAACCAAGAACAAAATCCAGTAGGACAAACAACCATATCTTCTACAGCTCCGTGTCTGGCATCTGGAGCTCTTGCTGTAATCACCTGGGATGCAAACGCTTGGGTAGCCCAACTTCTCCAGCTCTGCTGCCTACATCACATATAATCTCTCCCTTAATTCAGCTCACTCCATGTCTGTAGCTTTCCTTGGTGGTTATCTCATGGTCCCTGAATCTCTAACATCTTGAGGTCTCAATTTCAGCATAGTCTTCACTTTTACAAATTCACAAAATGGCATTCTTAAAGGGATTTTGAACCTGGCACCCATTGCCTGGCTGTGAAACCATGGACCAGACTCCATGAACCCCAAACCTTGCATCTTTCTAGCCTGCATACCAATGTCACATGGATAACAATGTCAAGTTCTGCTGCTATCTAGAGGTGTGGCCCTGACCCCTTGGACCACAGCTCTATCAGCTTCTGTGTGTCAACTCGGGACAAACACCCTCATAGGTATTTGAATTTGAAGAACAGGGAACCCCGTCCTTAAATGAATTTGGACCTTCACAAGATGGATCTCCTTGATGGGTAAAGTTTTGCTCATGGAAGACCTTTCCTGTTGTTTCACAGCTGTGCAGATTTCTCTACAACTGACTCCTGATTTTAACAAAATCAGCTTGTTTCTCAGCTCTAGCCTGAATGTTCCCCTGTAAATTTCCTGGACTGAACAAATTCACTTCATTAAGTGTGACTTCACTCACAAGTCAGAACACAAGAAAAATGAAAGTGGATTCTTGACCAAAATATCACATGAATGGCCCACTAGACTGGTGGTTTGAATGAGACTGTCCCCCATAGGCTTCAAGTATTCAGACATTTTATCCCCAGTTCATAAGCTGTGGGAGGTATTAGAAGGTGTGGCCATACTGGAGGAAGTATGTCACTGGGGGTGGGCTTAGAGAGTTCAACAAGCCTTGCAGGCTCCAGTTGCACTCTCTCTCTCTGCTTCCTGTGCTCATTGGAAGATGTGAACCTTGGCTTTCTGCTCCAGCCCCTGCCACCATGCCTCCCTGCCACAATGGACTCTTAATTCCCTGGAACCATCAATAGTAAGCTCAAATAAACTCTTCCTTTTATAAGTTCCCTTGGTCATGATGGTTTTATGACAGCAACAGAAAAGTGACTTCTATAACCAGTTTCTGATAAAGTATTCCAGGACAGCTGGGGCTACAGGGAGACCATGTCTCGAAAAGATTTAAAAAAAAAAAAAGGTTTTGTTATCCTCTAACATGTCATGAGTCTGGCCACCACTACAACTCTCTCAGCATTACTGTCCTCCAGTTTCCCACCATAAAGGCCCATTAGCTCTGTTTATAACATTCAACAGTGCTTTTTTAGTCCAAAATCTTCAGCATACTTCCCATAGACCAGTTCCAAAAGTTTAAGAACCACATGATCAGATTTATCCCAACAAAGGCCCCAATTCTGAGAACGAATTTTCTCTCTTGGTTACTGTTCTACATGCTGTGATAAAACACTCTGACACCATCAGAAAGGAAGGACTACATTATTTAGGTCTAGAGTTGAAGGTTACAGTTGATCATGGCAAGGATGCACAGCTGGAGGAGCTGTAGGCAGCTGGTCACATCGCATCGGCAATCAACAAGCAAGAGTGATAAGTGTTTATGATTAGTTCACCTTTTCCTTTTTATATAGTCCAGGATCCTAGCTCAAGGAATGGTATAACCCACAGTGGGCAGGTATCTCAGCTTAATGAACCAAATCAAGGTAATTCTCAAAGGCATCCCCAGCAGCCCATTTTCCATGTAATTCTATATCTCATCAAGTTACCAATGGAGATTAATAATCACATTTTAAAACTTTTCCAAGTTAAAATTATCTACTTATCTAATCAATACCATTGAAATTTGAGATCTTTCCTAAATTTGTAGACTTCAGTGGATAGCAAAAGTCTTTTCTGTGGCTGAAGAGATGAGTCAGTGGTTAAGAGCACTGGCTACTTTTGCGGAGGACCTGGGTTTGAATCCCAGCACCCACATGGCAGCTAATAACCATTCATAATTCCAGTTCTAGGGGATCTAATGCCTTCTTCCAGCCCCCAGGTCATTGCATGGCATGGGTGCACTTTATACATGCAGGCAATACACACATAAATATAAAATAAAAATTTTTTTTAAGTTTTTTTCTGATAGCTTCAAACACATCTATGTGTCTTTGACCAGTGTCATCAGTCTTGCTTGCAAGCATATATTCTTGGTAGGACCTTCAATATAAATAAGAAGATGCATATAATTTACTATATTTATCTGCACACTTATCTAGACACACATAATGTCTTCATAGAAACATAATCTAGGAATGTGTAGTTCAGCTTCTTATTAATAACCCTGTTGAAGTACAATACTCATATTTTACTATCTGATCTCAAATGTGTCCAGCCGTCTTCTAAATTTGGTTCCTAGATAAAGCCAAGCAGCAAAGAATACCTTAAAATTCTATGTCTTCATGTCCTAAAGAGTTGCTTATTACTCATAGAATTTCAATATATTCATGCCCCCTGGGCTCCCTATTTAAGTCCCATCTCAACATGAAAGTCTTATTCAAAAGAAATGTAAATCCCAATTCTGTAAACATTGGTGAGATCTGTTTTGTTTTTCTTGGGGGTGATCGGAGGACTGGGGCAGAGATGAAAAGGAAGTATGAACCGGGACTAAAGATATCCTTTATCTCTGTCCTCTACATCTTTATTACTCAAAAAGCTGCTGATCTCATACACAAAACTCTTATAACATTTTTCAGTACCTTGCCTATCACTCAATCTCTAATATACTTTCTTTTCTTATTTGATCTATTTATTTCTTTTAAAAATTTTTCCTGTGTAGAGAAATCTACCCCACCACTCTTTCTCCCCTAAGCACAGCTATCTGCCAAGCCAAATAGCATGATAACTACTCAAACAGTCCCATATAGGTGATGTCAAGGTCTACTATTGGCACTTAAGCCATAATTCAGTCTCTGGAATAGGTTATCAGCAAGTAACATGAGTTCATTTTTTTCCACAGACATCCCATCTCTTTGGTAAGCAAGTAGTAACACATCCTCCTTACCACTGCCTTTCCACCAATTTTTTCCATTATTTCCCTACACTGCGAATTTGCCAAATATTTCTGCTTATTCTTCTTCTTGATTCTCACTGTAAAACTGAGGGTCCAATGTATATTTCTGTAGTTTCATAATTCACCCCAATCGCAGCCCTTACATTCTACTATGCCCCCTCTTCCACAGATTGTTCCCTAGGCTTTAGAAAAGGGACACAAGTGGGCAAGAAGCAAAACAGTCTACTTTCTCTGGAGATGTCGTTTTGACCTTGATCAGTTCAGGCTGTTTCCTTTTCATGGGTTGGCAGTTTATCTAGGAATAACCTTTTACTCCTACTGATGAAGCACAAGCAATTAGATATACAGGCATTTAAAGAGTACTAATTATTATGGTAGACACAGATGTTTGGATGGTATGCTAATCCATGAACTATAGCTTTTCTGTAAAAGATGACGAGGTCTTACTGTGGCTTATGACATCTCCTAACCACTAGAGGATGTAAGATTGTGGTATCAGCCATGAATATTCCTCCAACGAGAGAGCTAAAATTTGATCAACATGATTGTACATACAAACCCCTCCAGCTGGACAATGGGTGCCTCGGGCTGTATAAGTTTGGGCATAGCTGCTTGCAAATTGGTTTTACATGAAGGATGCTTGTATTCATTACTTATTATTTATTATTTAAAAATCAAATAAAAATGTAACTTTGATTAACAAATAATGAAAATAAATAAATAAAAATAATTTTTAAAAAAACTGAGGAAAAGCAGCCAATAATATTCATGCTACAACCTTCACTGTGCTGCTTCAAAAATCTTCCCAAATAACAAAGTCACAGCCATGAGAAAGAAAAGGAACTTCAACCCTTACTACATATTAAAAATTTACTTGAAGTGACTCATAGCTAAAAGTATGCAATGAGATAAAAACTAAAACTAGAAAACCCCTAGAAGAAAACATGGGAAAAAAATCTATGTGGCACTAAAGTTGAAAAAAAAAATCAAAAAAAAAAAAAAAAAAAAAGGTTATGGTGGTGCACACCTTTAATCCCTGCACTTCGGGAGGCAAAGGCTGGCAGATGTCTGTGAGTTCAAGGGCAGCCTGGTCTACATAGAGAGTTCAGGCTAGCTGGGGGCTACAGGAAGATCCTATATCACAAATTATCAAGGAAGAAAAAGGTTATCTCTAGATGAGATACAATTAGCACAAATTATAAAATAAGATGTTGAAAAATTATATTTAGTAAAAAAATAAAATTTCTACTCTTAACAATACAAGGAATAATGAAATATAACATGTCCAATGAATAAATAACTTGGAAAAAAGAATATATAAAGAATTCTGACACTTCTATACCTCAATAATAGACAGATAACTCAATAAAAATATCCAAAATATTTTTGAGGCCACTTTGAAAGATACACGAATTTCTCATAAGTGTGTAAAAGGATGCCTTGAACCATTAATTTGCAATTTTAAAGCCACAATGACATACCACTTGAAGTAAATTTATTGTTATTACCTCTTCCTCAGAATCCTTCACTAAGCTCATGTCAAATAAAGTATAACACTCTATAATTGGACATTAAAGGCACACGTTTTCTAAATCTTCCTGTAATGATTTATCACTTGTTTCCTGTCTCTCTAATAAAATCAACTTCTCAGTATGCTAAATGGATATTCCAAACTTGTACATTTCGAATGGATAGTCACTCTTTGAGGCAAGAGAGATGAGTCAGAGGGCAAGAGCACATACTCTTCTTGCAGAAGACCTAAGTTGGGTTCCCAGCACCACATGAGATGGCTCACAACTGCGTGTGAGTCCAACTCATAGGATCAGATGCCATTTTCTGGACTCTACCAGCACCTGCACTCATTCACATGCATATACGCTTCCATACACATTCACACACACATAATTAAAAATGATAAGAAAATAAATACCCAAGTGAAGTGGTACACGCCTTTAATCCTAGCACTTGGGGAGGTAGAGGCAGACAGATCTCTGTGAGTTCAAGACCAGCTGGGGCTGCAGGGAGACCCTGTCTCAAAAACAGAAAAAAAAAAAAGAAAAGAAAAGAAATGAATCGCAAGTGGATACTTTAAACTTATTTAAGGTAGAAAAAGTACCAACTCTAAGAACCAAGGATCAATGTGAGGATCAATAAACACTAAAGAAGAAAACCTTAAACATTTATCAAACTCTATATGGCTATTTAGAGAGTAGGAGGAGGAGTTGTGCAGGAGACCGCAGAGAAACCTTCTCCACTATAATGCTAGGATGACAGAACTCGAGAATGACAAGGGACCAGGTGACCACCTATTCCACATGGTGTCATGTAGTAGATAAGAATTAAATCAGAAATGAGTGTGAACTACAGCCTCTGACTCTAGATATGCTTACCAAAAGCTGTATTCTCTAATGTCACCTATGAGTAGTTACAGATCAATAAAATGAAAGGATTAAATCTCAAAAAAAAAAAAAAAAGAATTAAATCAGGGGCTGGAGAGATGGCCTAGCGGTTAAGAGCACTGACTGCTCTTGCAGAGGACCCAGGTTCGATCCCCAGCACCCACATGGCAGTTGAGAAGCGTCTTTGACTCCAGTCCCAGGGGAATCCGATGCCCTCTTCTGACCTCCGCAGCATTGCACGACACAGGTGCACAGACCTACATGCAGACAGTACATTCATACACATAAAAAAATAAAATAATTAAATCAGGTCTTCTTCCTTCTATCCCTGAGAGTACATGAATACATTCTCAAAATTTATGCATTCCTAAGCCATCTGAGCATCTTTTTCATTTCCAGAGGAGTCTTTCAGGTCATTTCGGACTACGTTTCTGGTTCTAAGATCCAGTGTAACAATTCATTTAGCCCTTCATTCTTTCACATGCTACTCATAAACTACTGCAGAAATTAGTGATGGTTCTTCTTTAAAATGAAGCTTCTGCACTCTCACTTCCCATCTGCAGTTCTGGAATCATGTTTCCTTGGAAATTATTAATGGATTACTAAACAAGAGAAGCCATTTGTAAATGATTATGTATGATGTCATATCCATAAATTATATATTGGGCTCACCTAGTGGAGTGGATCTAAACTGATCAGGGCAGTAGGAGATAACAGCTTTAGAATCTTTTGAAACAGTAATTAATTTTAAGAATGTCAAGGCCAATTGGCAATAGTTAAGACAGCTCCCAGAGCACAATCATGGCCTAGATACTATGGAGACAAGTTGCCTTGTGTTGCCTATAAATGGATTCTCCAAAAACCTAATTTGAAATTACTGCCTTTAATTATACTGCTGATATAAATAACCTTGATAAAATTACTGCAGCTGGCCTCCTGTTTGTTTTCCCCATTTGAATGTGCTGTACAGTATAATCTTCTGAAATAAACATCCATTACAAAGAATACTTAATTTCAAAGAACGCATTATTCTGCTCATCCAGCCAATAGTTATTTTTCCCCTCCCCATGCCCATTTCAATCTTACACCTATTAAAAGCATGAACAAATTACCAAGCTCTTGTAATGTACCAAGTAGAAAATTAAAATAATACATTGCTGTTGAATGAGACTGTGCATTTATAAGATTTTAATTCATTTTTACCCTCAATTACCATGTTTTCCTTTTAAACAGACCCTGCCAGTTTCAAAATTGTTAAAACACATGCTCTTTGCTGCATATTATAATTATATCATTTTCTAAATAGAAACATATATCTGACAAAGAATACAGAAGATTAGCATTCATGCATGGAGTTTCCTAACTTTAATTTCCATGAAAAGGGTCTCAAGATCCACATAGAATTTTGTCCCCAGGTCATTCATTGTATTGAAGGATAGAGCTGTCCCTACAACAATTGGCTTCTCTGTTCGCTGTGAAGTGATTTTCATTTCTATCCTTCCTACGGTCGTGACAGAATTTACTAAGTTCAACTCAGTCCAATTCAGTTCAACTATCACCAAGCTCAGTTCAACAGAATGCAACAATTGTCGAGATCAATTCTACCTCACAACTCTCTGTTAACTATAAAACACAATGAAGATTTCCAAAATGAGTAAGACCCCTTCACTTTCTTTATACTGAGGGAAAGATCAGCTGTAGAACATGTTGGCAATTTGTAAATGGCTAGACAAGGACACAGATGATGAAAATAAATGCTGGAGCAAGAAAGATGAGCATTCAAATAGGGGTACATTCAAACAGGCTCTTGCAGTTCAGAGAAATGAGCGTATACAAAATTTGGATGATTGTCAAGTCTTAAAGGGAAACTCCAAGGCTGCGTTCTTGCTGCTTTATCTCTGAAGGCATAGAAACAAAAGTCTGGTCATGTTTGGGAATAACAAATGTGTATCCTTTCACAGGAACCCAGAAGTCAAAAGGAATAGATGAAGTTAATATGAGAAAAGTAGATATGCGCCAGAACTTAAGGAGCCTAAACACCAAAGTAGCCTTTGATTTCATTTAGTAGGTAATGAAATATTGAGGCCCTTCTGAGAAGGGATAGTAAGTGACTAGGGTTGTAGCTTGTGGGAGATAATTCTCAAATCTCTTTAGAATTCATAACAAAAGGGAGAAAACTGGAAGTCAGGAAGAACTGTGAGATTATTTCCTTATTTCTAACAATTAGTTGCATTAAATTAAAGAAAGATCAGGATGGAGGATTTGATCTGTGTGGAGTGGAAGACACTGGACATGAGCCTGTGACTTAGGCACTTGGGCAATGGAGATTATACTTTTATGTATAATTATAGGTGAAAATAGTGTGGGTCAGCAGGCCCAGTGTCAGCAACCCGCCAGTTTATTCCCTAACTGTGCAGACCATGCCTTACCCCAGGGACACGCCAGTCTACTATCTGCCAACACGGATGCCTAATCTTCCAGTGTCAGGGTTTATGCTCTCACAAATGCAGAGTCGAGGACAAGTTCTTATGCAAATAATGTGTTTGGGAAATAATGTAGACAGCAGGAGTGAGGGGGAGGAAAAGTGAGGTAGACAGAAACAGAGAAGAAGCCAAGGAACTGGGGATATAGCTCAGTTGGTAGAGTGGCTGCCTAACATGCATGAAACCAGAGCTCAAACCCCATCATGTCATAAAAGCAGTAACTGTGAAAAACACATTTGTAATCCCAGCACCCAGGAGGTAGATGCAGAAGTTCAAGATCATTCATAATTATACAATAAGTTCAAGAGCAGCCCAGACTTTGAAATCTTATCTTCATGAAAAAGAGAAAGAAATAAAAAAGAGAGAGAGGAGAGAGAGAAAGAAAGGGAGAAAGAAAGAAAGAAGAAAGAAATGAAAGAAAGAAGAAAAAACAAAGAAAAAGGAAAGAGGAGAGAGAGAGAGAGAGAGAGAGAGAGAGAGAGAGAGAGAGAGAGAAAACACACAGGTGTGGCAACATAGCCAGATTCAGTGGGATCTTCTAAGAATGACTCCAAGAATTAATTGTTCAGTTGAAAAACTGAGCCTGGTACATTTATCCTCCAACTCTTATCTTCTGTCTGTTGCCTAGGGATTACATCTTGACAGTTTTGGGAACACTTGCTATAACCTTTCTCGCAGTTGAGAGCTAGCTCGCTGAATTCATCTTTCTCTCTCCTAGACATTTCCAAGGCAATTAATAAGGCCTAGAAATAGTTAACAACTGTAAGTCTTCATAATTCCCACTAGCCCTTCCTATGCGAAGGCTAGAAACACCACATACTTCCTTTCTACCTGTATCTCATCCAGCCCAGTCACCGATGCAGCCGCTGGCATTACCATGCCACTCACCACCAGCTAAGGTGCCCTGGCATTCTAACTGTGCTAAGTTCTGTCATTTGCATCTGCTTTCTGGTGTCAATCATCTGTTAGGGATTCAATCAAAGCAATTCTCTTGACAAGAATTTGGTTGCATCTACAGTATTTTAGAAATCTGAAGTGTGGGAATGCGACACTGACATGGGTATGAACTTAAGTCTGTATTTTGAGTTAGTCATGGAGGCCTTTTTCTGATGAGGTTCCTGAAAAATTTTCAAACTGTCTCTTAGATTTTCTGAGTAACATACAGTGTCTCTCTCTTATGCACAGCTTCCCACTCTTTATTATACTTGAAGGTTGTCCCTAGTGGGATGAACTCTTCCCTGTTCAGGCTTGGGCGAGGACAGGTGGATGCCTGTGGAATCAGAAAATTAGAAGTAACTGACATTCACTTGAGGTAGGACACTGGCATCACAAGGTTGGTGGGTACTCATAGGGATTAGTTCATCCCCACAGAAGTCAGAATGAGAAGCAGACAGGGAGAATGTGGCCTGAGGTACCAGAGTGAACGGCCTGCTCTCCATCCCAGTCTAGTCTACAACAAATCTGCATTTTTAGGTACCATAGGGACTATGATCAGACGCTATCTTCTTACAGACTGGTTCCTAGACTTTCCTCAGAGAGATAATCCCTGCTATCCTAAATAAGTTTGTCTCCTGTTCTTAGTGGTCCAATTTCATTGTTTAAATTATTTTATTTTATTATTTTTAAGGGATTCTACAATATAAGAGCACAGTTGTTTTCAGATCACATTGACATTTTTATTATTTTATTTTATTTTAATTTTTTGTTTAAGGGATTCTACAATATAAGAGCACAGTTGTTTCAGATCACACAATTTGGTAATTATTTGCCACACAATTAGGTAATTGGTGCTAGCATCCACAGATGAGGAATACCATTCATCGTTTGTTTTTCTGGGACTGTGTTACTTCACTCAGCATGATATCTTCTAGCTCCATCCATTTACCTGCAGAGTTCATGATGTCATCTTTCTTTACTGCTGCATAGAACTCCATTGTGTAGATGTACCGCATTTTCTCTATCCACTCGCCAGTTGAATGGCACTTGGGTTGAGTCCAGCTCTTTGTCATTGTGAACAGAGCTGCAATAAACATGGCTGTGCATGTATCTCTGCAGTAAGATGAGTCTTGTGGATACATACCCAGGAGTCGTATGGCTGGGTCAGGTGGCAAGTTCATTCTGAGTCTTCCAAAGGTTCTCCACACTGATTTCCATAGTGGCCATACGAGTTTACATTCCCACCAGCAGTGGATGAGTGTTCCCCTTTCCCCACAAGCTCTCCAGCACTTGGTATCATTTGTTTCCTTGATCCTAGTCAGTCTTATCAGAGTGTGTTTTACCTGGATGTAAATGTGCCTCCAGCATGTAGTGCCCATAGAGAACAGAGGAGGGTGTTGTTATCCCCTGGACCTGGAGTTACCAACAGTTGTAAACCTCCATATTGATGATTAGGAACCAAATCTAGTCCTCTGCAAGATCAGCAAATGCTCTTAACTACTGATCCATCTCTCCAGCCCCTCAGTGGTCCAAGTTGAACAACCAGAAAATCTTATCTTGGAGCTTTTATTAACAGGAACTAATAGTTATTTTTTGTGGAAAACTGTGGACTAACATGGCCTGGAACTTTCTTAATTTTCAGCCACAACCTCTGTTGACATTATCCCATCTCTGTCTTTTTTCTGAGTCATCTTTTAAATATTTAAGAAATATTGATTTATTGATTATTGCAATCTCAACTTTTATTTTTGAGAATTTCATACATGAACACAATGAAGTACGATCATATCTGCCCTGCATTTCCCTTGTCCATTTCCCCCCACCTCCCCTCAACATGACCCTTTCCCAGCTTCATAGGTTTTTTTTTTTAATAATCCACTAAATCCAGTTAGTGTTACATGTGCCTGGATGTGGGGCTACCCACCAGAGTGCAGGATATCTGCCAGTGGCCATATAAAATAACAAATGATTCTCTCTCCCCCAGCAACAATCTACAGGCAGTAGCTTCTCAGTAAGGGGTGGGCTAGAGATCATCCCCCCCCCCTTCTGTGCTGGAATTTTGGCTGGTTTGATCTCATGTGAGTCTTGTGCTTCCTATTTTGAAGTCATGAGTGCTATAGCCAGCTCGTGTCCAGAAGACAACATTTCACTGCACTCCTCCTCATCATCCGCTCTTAGTCTTTCCGCTTCCTCTTTGGAGATGTTCCCTAAGCCTTTAAAGTAATTTTAATTATTCTTTATGGATTTTACACATATGTAGAATATATTTTGATCATTTCTACATCTCATTCCCCCCTCCAACTATCACCAAACTCTTTCCGATGCATCCTAAACCTAACCATGTTCTTTTTTAACATCCCACTGAGCAGTTAGTGCATGGATGTTGGACTACCCACCGGAGCATGAGAAACTCACCAGCAGCCATAGCCTGAAAGAAAAATGATTCTCCCCCCTCCCACCTCAGGAGGGTAAGGCCTCAGGGGTCCTTCCCTCATCCATGCTGCTCTATTTGTGAATACAACTGCCATGTCATGTCCAGCATAGACCATTTCACCACACTCCTTCCCTTACATTCTTTCTGCCTCCTCCTCCCATGTTCCCTAGGGCAGGTGGGCAGAAGGTAGAGGAAGTTGACATAGATATCACATTTATGGCTGAGCACTCTTAGTCACTTTTTCTCAGTACTCTGATCAGTGATGCATCTCTGCATTAACTGTTGCTTACTGTAAAAAGAAGCTTCTCTGACAAAGCTTGAGAGCCACAGCACATTGGGCATGACATAAATATTTAGAAGGAAATTTGAAAACATGATCATTTATTGAGACAATTACATATTTTTTACTCTGTTTCTAGAGGAAACATACCCCAGGATTCCCTGTTCTAAGCCCCTCTCCTAATGATGTCAGAGGCCAAAGGGAAATTTGGTTTCTTCTTTTTTTTTTTGGTCTTTTTGAGACAGACCCTGTAGCCCCAGCTGTCCTGGAACTCACTCTGTAGACCAGGCTGGCCTTGAACTCACAAAGATCCGCCTGCCTCTGCCTCCCAAGTGCTAGGATTAAAGGCGTGTGCCACCACGCCCGGCTGGTTTCTCCCTTTATTTTTTTTTTAATTTAATTTTTTTTATTGATGCTTTGTGCATTTCGTACATCATTTTCCAATTCAGATCAGGCATTTTTCCCTTTCCCTTCCCCCCCACCCCCACACCATCCCAGATCATGTATTCTGCCATAACTGTCTTGCATCTTTCTCTGTTTTTTTTTTTTTT
>VZQC01001071.1:560032-703223 GCA_009823505.1 Rhizomys pruinosus
ATCTACAGGCTGTTGTGTCCAAACCCCCACAGCCCCACCATCCAGTGGGGGGTGACATGTTGTTTGTTCAATCAAGTTGATCAAATGAGTGTCCAGACTACATCGCTGTAGTTTCACCATTCACCCCAATCGGAGCCTTTACATTCTACCACGCCCCCTCTTCCGCAGGTTGTTTCTCCCTTTTTAAAGGATGCTTCATTCCTTCCAAATTACATTCTGCCAAAAGGGCATTATGATCACCTAACCTGCCACTCTTTTCTACTTTTGTGTAATCAAACTTTTCTTTATTTATGTTTCACTAAAACCCTGTAGAATGGAAACCTTCACTTCAAGACCACTAGATTTTGTAGTCAGACCATCAAGCACATAATTGCCACATAGTGGTTTTCCAGAATTCCACACAACCCTCATGATGCAGTAGGGTAAATTTCTGTAAATTTCTGTAAAATGGTGGGAAAAAAACATATTATATTCTAAAAATGATCCCAGGTCTTCCTGAGATTCCATTACTGCTTATGTGGCAAATGAGATCTTAAGATTAAATAAATAAAATGAATAAAAGCTGCAGTGACTACCAATTCACAACTAAGTCTTTCAAGATTTCATCCATTTCCCTTCAATGTTATGCCTTGTAGCAGCCTCTGGAAAGAGCTTTAAACTCAAGATTTATAAATGTATATTAATTTATTCATTTTGACTTATCTCAATGACTATTTTGCCTGTGTGTATGAAAATGCACCACATGCATGCAATGCCCAAAGGCCAGAAGAAGGCTTTGGATCCCCTGGGACTTGAATTACTGATGGTTGTTAGCCACTATGAGGTGCCACTAAGCGAACCCAGCAGCCAGTGCTCTTAAGCCATCTGTCCAGAACCTATCTCAGTTTTTTTCTCAGATTGGATTCTAAAATGTTCCTGTAAGGGGACCTAGTGGCCAACTTTCCTGTTATAGTTAAGTTGGGTTCAGCTTCCAACCTATTTCTACTTTGACTTTCACCAACAATGCCAGGCCTCTTGTCTGACCTTTCCTGTATTCCTATTATAAAATCATATTACCGGGCTGGAGAGATGGCCTAGCGGTTAAGAGCGCCGACCGCTCTTACAGAGGACCCGGGTTCGATCCCCAGCACCCACATGGCGGCAGAGAACCGTCTGAAACTCCAATTCCAGGAGAACTCCAGTTCCAGAGGAATCCGATACCCTCTTCTGACCTCCGCGGCATTGCACGACACGGGTGCACAAACTCGCATGCGGACAGTACATTCATACACATACAGAAATAAATAAAATTAATAATAAAAAATTGAAAGCTAAAAATAAAAAATAAAATCATATTACCTTTAGTTCTAGTGACCCCTGGTTATTTACCTAGGTGAGCAGTCTCAGCTATCTCCCACCGAGGAAAGCACAGGATACATGAAATTGTTCACCCTGGTGGGTTGAGAGTGCTCATTTCTAGATCCATGTGCTCCCATTTCTTGTACTTCCCGCTACAGCTGAGCCAGTGGGAGCAGAATGCCCAGAGAAAAGAGGACCAGGCTTCACACAAGCTCTCATTCTCACGAGTCCTCCACATTCGCTGCCCCAGCCCTGTATTTTGTTCTCAACCATGTTCACTCCAGCATGGATAAATGGGGGCCAAGGATTATTCCTCCATTGTTCATTTTCTGTCAAGCTCTTCAGACATCAGCATTCGTCGTAGGCAGAGAGCGATTTTCCTACCTGTACACTACACATTTCACCAAGTCACACCTCCTGTCTCCTCCACTAGGAGTTTTGGTAAAACTATGTCCAGAGTTTAAAGAACCATCCTCGGTAAATAAATGAGAGATTTGGGAATTTGCAAAACACTTTTCTTTCAAAATAAAAAGAAAATCCAGCTTTCAATAATATCGCCTCACTGGACTCTTGGTTAAAAATAAAATACCTAATAAGGAAATTAAAAGAAAATTAAAAGTAAGACAGTGTCTCTTTAACTAAAGCAGTGATTCTTAATACCAGATGCTTACTGTAGTCACTCTAGCAGCTTTAAAGAATACTGATTTCGCTTCCTGTGTCAGGAACTCTTTACTCAGAGATTCTAGAATTAGACTCAGTGTTTTTTTTTAATTCCTGAGAAATTCTAATTTTTAGTCAGGATTGCAACTCACTGACCTAAATCTGCTGCATATCTTTTATTCAAGGAAATGCAGCTGAGTCCATGGGTCAGGGCAAATACAAGTTCCTAAGAATGAATAAGAGAGCTCTGACATCTCAAGATGAATATCTCATTACAACTCTGGAGCTCTCTACAAAGCAGGAAATCAAAGAATTCATGTTTTTATTTTAACTATACTTTTTACTTAGTGTAATTATTGACTGCATTTAGTTAAAGGGAGAAATGGTTAACCAAGAGGTTAAGTAAGCAATGACAATCAGTTTAATATTAGAGAAAAAATTCACAAGTCATTGTCAATATAATATTATTGCTATTAAAATTAGAATATTTTAGTTATGAAAACTTACAATCTAAAATACATATGATTTCTGTAACCTTATCTCTCAGACACAAATGTTGTCAAACCTGGCTGTACACTTCCAGGCATTTCATGTGCTTATGCAAACAGACATCAATAAAGCACAATTTGCTCAAACAAGATCATGCTATATGCAATTCTGAAACCTTATTATTCTCTTTAAAATTTTATTCAATAATGTGTGTATATGGTAGGGGAGTTGGCATGGCATGGAATATGCTTAATATATATTTTATATTTGAATATAAAAATGTCTGTAACACAGTACCATGTACAGTGAATATGTAAAAGGTAAAAAGTGAAAATTTTTAAATAAAAATAATGTAAAAATGTGTGTTTGATATACCTGATTATTATCATTATTATTATTATTATTATTATTTTATTAGTTTTTTGAGACAGGGTCACCCCATAGCCCCAGCTGTCCCAGAACCTGCTATGTAGACCAGGGTGGCCTCAGTTACACATATCCACCTTTCTAAGATGCCCTGAGTGCTGAGATTAAATACAGGCACCACCACACCTGGCTACCTGACTCTTTTTAATGACTTTTATAATTTATGGTAAATAATTAACAAACGTTTGAGTTGTTTCCAATCTTTTATATTACAAACAATAGTAAAATAAGCATCCTTGTGGAATGATACCTTTGGGCCATTGAACAAGTGCTTTAGCAAAATTTATTTCTATGAATAGAATTCCTGATCTAAATTAGATATTTTCTTTTTCTTTTTCTTTTTTTTTTTTTTTTTTTTTTTTTTTTTTTTTGAGGACGGCAATCTCCCTATCAGCCCCAGCTGTCCTGGAAAAAAAAAAAAAAAAAAAAAAATTTAAAACTCACAGAGATCCTCCGCCCTGCCTCCCGAGTGCCAGGTTTAAAGGCATGCGGCCACCACGCCCGGCTAAGACAGTTCTAAGACACATTTGGGTGATGAGTAATCCAAACAAGGTCCCTCTGCAAAGCAGAGTCAGTGCTCTTAACCTTTAACCACTGAGCCAATCTCTCCATTACCCTAAATAGAGATATTTTTTCAATTCCAATAAAGTTCATCAAATTGCCCTCCATGTTGCTTGTCAGAATGTAGGACAGGGTAAGGATGGAGATGGCTAAGCAGTAAGAGTGCTTGATGCTTTTCTTTCCAGAGGACCGAGTTTGGTTCCCGCACCCACAACTGGACGACTCACCACTATTGTAACTCAAGGAATCTTCAGTTTTCTGGTCACCTGGACATCACACTACACACACAAAACACACAACACACACACCACACACACACACACACACCCACACAAAATAACCATAAATAATCTTTAGTAATACGATTGACTTTTTTTTTTATTGATGTTGTGCATTTTTCGTACATCATTTTTCCAATTCAGATCAGGCATATTTCACTTTCCCTTCACCCCCACCCCCCCCCCATCCCAGATCATGCGATTCTGCCATAACTGTCCTGCATCTTCTCAGGTTTTTTTTTTTTTTCATTTTTTAGCCCATGAGTATAAGCATCCTTCGTGCAAACACCAATCTATAGACTGTTGTGCCCAAACCCCACACCTACAGCCCCACCATCCTGGGGGGTGACAGGTTGTTTGTTCAATCAAGTTGATCAAATGAGTGTCCAGACTACATCGCTGTAGTTTCACCGTTCACCCCAATCGCAGCCTTACATTCTACCAGGCCCCCTCTTCCGCAGATTGTTCCCTAGGCTTAGGAAAAGGGGCACAGGTGGATGAGAGAAGTAAAACTGTCTGCTCTCTGGAGATGTTTGACTTGGATTCTGGTCAATTCTGGCTGTTTCCTTTCATGGGCTGAAAGTTTGTTCAGAGTAACCTTTCGATCCTACTAATGAAGCACAAGCAACTAGATATATAGGTATTTAAGCAGCACTACTAGATAGTTTATGGTAGGTTACTTTGGCATAGACAATATGTTTTGATATATGGTATTCATGAATTACATTTTTACCCCCTGCATAAATATAACAGGGAGGTTACTCTTACTGTGGCTTGACATCTCCTAAACTGTAGAGGATGTAGCTTGTGGCTCAGCCATGGGTTATTCCTCCAAGGAGAGAGCCAACAGACAGTTAGATTTGGTGATATACAGGCACATGGCTGCCTCTGCTGCCACAGTATTCCAGCGCAGGGAGATGTAGCTGGTGCTGAGGTGGAGTCTTGCTTGACGCATGGAGGACCCGTATTATGCTTTTATTGGTTAGTGCCGTTGGAATAACTGTCTGTGTTCCAGAGGTCCATCGTGTACATTGCGTGTGGGTCTCAACATCCCTCCCATGTTAACGTTCGTCTTCATGCAGCAGGGCTTATCGGCCTCTCCTCCTGCAGGTATTCCCACTTAGGGCAAGGATCCCTTACCTCTTTTGGGGGCCTTGGATCCCTGGCCAACACCCCTGGTAGAACAGATCCATTGCGTGAGTCAGAGCTCCTGCATTAATATACTTTGCCTAAGTGCATAGCCCAAGGACTTTAAGTATTATATTTGGTTCTGAATAACAGAGATAATCCTTTCACAGTTTCTAGTGTCTATTGGTCAATTAAAGAAGGCATTTTATACCGTTTTATAAGAGATCACCTCTATAATAGTTGTCTCCACTTTTACAGTTGGAAAATGACATCATCATCGCATATTTCTTCACTTTTCTATGGGGGGGAGGCAAGAAAGTCATATCAAAACCTTTGTTGCACCTAGAAGGATAAGTTTCATATAGGAATCAATTATAGTTAGTTGTTTCATGTAGGATCCACAGAAGGGTTCGATGTTTTAGGGCAACTGAGGCTTTTCTTCGCTTGTCAGTGTTCAGACGGGTAAACCTTTCAGTTGCCCACTTTGTGGTACATCCTACTCAATGCAAGCTGTAATCTTTCTTTCTCAGCCGTTTAGTTTGGTGACATTTTGCTCTCTGTTGGACAACAAATCTTTCCCGTAGTTAGTTTTAAGATTTGAATTGCAAGTTTTGACTAGGAAGGTTTCAGGTCTGTCTGTACCGCCCCCCCCCCTTTTTTTTAACCCATGAAGTCTCCAAAGGCAGCAGTTGTATTTAACATATACTATAGGGTGGAAATCAAGGCACAGATTTCATCAAATTCACCCCATAGTTGTTTTGGGTGGCTATATATGTTTTTAATTTGGGAAGCAAACTTAATTTTTGTTCTTTCAAAATCATCTTAAAGAAATGCCTACAAGGTTGTACTGTACAACAAGAAAGCAATTATAGAGAACCATTGTATGTGCCACATCCTCAAAGTATTGCTCTAGAGATTTGTGTAAAACAAATGTGGACAACAGCAAACTTATTCTACATTTCACTCAGATGCATTACCTTTTTATCAGCCATTTGTTAAACACCAATGTTAATTAGAACGGAAGACCTTATCAGAAGATGGACACACCGACTCCCATGCTCATGGATGGTGAAAATAACATATAGTAAAAATGTCCACTCTACCCAAACTAGTGTAGCAGAGTTAATGCAATTCCCAATCCAAATCCCCAAGGTTTTCTTCGCAGGCTTGGGCAAAAAAAAAATCCTCAATTTCATTTTGGAAAAACAAAAACCCCGAATAGCCAAACAATCCTGAGTGAAAAGAGCCAATACAGGGGATCGCTCTTATACCAGACATCAACTATACTACAGGGCCTTATTCATAAAAAAAACACTTGGTACTGGCACAAAAACAGACCACTGAGCCCGATGGAATAAAACTGAAGTATCCAAACCTGAGCCACCTACATACAATTAAACCACCTCATATTTGACACGGGGGCCAAGAATACACCAATGGAGGAAAGACAGCATCTTCAGCAAAGTGTGTGTTGGAACAAAAACTGGATCAAACCACTTGTCGAAGAATGAATCTAAACCCTACCTCTCAACCTCTGTACAAAGGTAACTCCAATGGATCAAGCCTGCAATGTGAAACCCCCCAAAACTCTGTGAGGTGATGGAGAAGAGAAAGCTTGGCAGCAGACTACAAAGACACTAGGTTGTAGGAAAAGGACTTCCTAAATCAGACAGCAGCTGCACAAAATTAAGATCGACAAATTGACAAATGGGACCTCATCACAACTAAAAGCTGTCTGTACATAAAGAGAGCAATAAAGGAAGTGCAGGAGAAGACCCACAGAGTGGGAGGACACCTTCACGCAGGCAGATACATCTGACAAAGCATAATTTCCAGAGTATACAACTACCAAAAAACAAAGAAGAAAGAAAAAACAATGAACACTCAAAAGATGGGAAGCAAAGAACTGATAAGACTTCCCGAGGAGGAATTGCGATGGGGGCTGAGAAACATTTTAAGAACTGTTCAACATCTCTGATAATTAGAGGAAATGCAAATGAAAACCACTTTGAGATATTCACCTACTCCAATTAAGACTGGCTAGGATCAGGGAAGAAACGAATACCAAATGCTAGGGTGGGGGAAAAGGGGAACACATCATCCATTGCCTGGGGAATGATAAACTAGTACAGCCACTATGGAAAACAGTTGTGGGAAACCCTTAAAAACTCAAAAATGAGCCTTCCACATGACCCAGTTCATAGACCCTTCCTTGGGTATGATACCCACAAGACACAACTTACTGCAAAAGATACATGCACTGAAAAAGGGCTATGTTTTATTGCAGCTCTGTTCACAAAGCAAAAAGCTGGAATCCAGCCAGGTGCCCCTCAACTGACAGTGAAACAAAAATGTTGGTACTTTACACATGGTTCTATCAGCAGTAAATAGGTGACAAACATCATGAACTTTGCAGTGGTAAATGGATGGAGCTGGAGACATTATGTTAAGTGAAGTGAACACAGTCCCAAAAAAACAAACGACCAAATGGTGTCCCCTCATATGTGGATTGCTAGTACAAACAACCCAGATCTAAATATTTCTCAAGAGGGAAGGCATCTAGTATACAAGAACAAAACAAAAGACTGCATCAAAATTGACTGAAATGGTGATTGGGAAGGGGGGATGGGTGGGAAGGGACACGGATGTATATTCAATTCAAGGATATTTAGTTGTCTGAGTTCAGCCAGTACTCAGTTTCACCTAGACATGTCTACAGGATACATGGTGTTTAGGACTTAGTAAAAGTAAATATGTGTATAGTATAGAATTACTTTAAAGGTGACAGTGTTGGACCTCTATACCTAAGCCACTTTGGCTACACTGGGTAGAGACGATTCATCTTTTTGACTGTGCTGATTTGATAAGTGAAGGCAGGAGCCACTCTGAATGTCATGGCATTGGGTGCTTGAGATGTGAGCCTTGTAATAACAGCTTGATGCGCAGTAGTGGCCTTTGGAGTCAGAACTAGCTGCCTAGGTGTCGCATCTTGTGCTACACAATCAAGGACAAGAAAGGCTCGTTCGGGTTGGAGAGATCTCTGAATTTGGACAAAAGGATCTACGGTGGGGCTCATGTATGATGAAAACTGGAAATGTCGTTTGGAGCTTTCCCTGGGGCATGAGGGTTATGATAAGTGTGTAGTGTTGTGTGGGGAGAAATGTAGAAGCTGGGGGGGTGAGAGATAGCCAGCGGTTAAGAGCCCGACGCGCTGCAGAGGACCCGGGTTCGACCCGGGTTCGATCCCCAGCACCCACATGGCGGCTAAGAACCGTCTGTAACTCCAATTCCAGGAGAACTCCAGTTCCAGGGGAATCCGAGACCCTCTTCTGACCTCCGCGGCATTGCACGACACGGGTGCACAGACCTGCATGCAGACAGTACATTCATACACATACAAAAATAAATAAATAATAAAAAAAATTAAAAAAAAAATAAATAAATTAGAAGCTGGGCTGAAGAGAAGAAGGCTCAGCAGTTAAGAACACTGGCTGTTCTCCCAGAAGATCTGGGTTAGAATCCCAGCACCCACATGACAGCTAAAAACTGTCCATAACTCCAGTTCCAGGGGATCTGATGCCTTCTTCTGACCTCCGCTGGCACTGCAGGACACTGGTGCACTTACACACATGCCCGTACACATGAATAAAAATAATAAATAAAATATTCAAAAATAAACATATCAGGAGCTTTTATTTTTATTTTATTTTTGTCTTTTTGAGACAGGGTCTCCCTGTAGCCCAAGCTGGCCTGGAACTCACTATGTAGACCAGGCTGGCCTTGAACTCACAGAGATCTGCCTCCCTTTGCCTGCTGAGTGCTAAAAGCTTTTATTTTTTAAATCCTCATGGTTTTAAAAAAGACAGATGTCTTCTCTATATTATTTTTGCCTTATATTCTGATAAAGAAGAGATTCCCTCCCACGATATTACAAATATACATAATTATGTTTCTTCCATGTAGCCTTCTTTATTTCTTTTAATTTTTTATTGAAGTTTTATGCATTTCATACATTTCTTAATCAAATTTAGACTTAATTCCTCCTCCCTCCCCTCTTCCTGTCAGAGCTCATGCATTCTGTCATACATGTATTTCATCTTTTTCTCAGTCTTTTTAAATCTTTTTGATGCTGATGTTTATTGTTTGGGGCTTATGTTTACTGTTTCAGCCAGATCTTTGACCCAGTCTCTTTTGTTGTTGTTGTTGTTCCTTCTCATTTATGATTTGATTATAATTAAATCTTCCATCTACCTAAGCTACTCTAATTAGTAAGAAAGACTAGGATTTTACATTTTTCCAAATGACTAGTCATTTTTTTCTGACACCTATTTATCTATAGTAGGCTATTTATTTAATAGCCTATCTTTTCTACTTATTTGAAATGCAACTTTATACATTCTGGGGGCGAGCTAGCTAGTTAAATAACAGGTGGAGATATAGATAGATACTAGGTAATAAACAATAAATCATAGACAATAGCTAGACTCCTACTTCTACAACTCTTATAATATTTCTCTACTTCCTCTGGGGATCTGGGAACTTTAATCCCTGCTCAAGTCTGGCTTTAAGATGCCATCTGTTTCTTCATTCTTCACAGTACCTGTTGTGTAACAGACAAGCAAATGAATCAAAAGTGAAACAATCTAGAATTCATTTTATCTCCATTGGCTTCTCCAAGGAAAGTCAATTGGTCAAATACATTTCAATATTACATAGATATTGTCTTGGTAGGCTGCAGGTATTTTTACTAGGGGGAAAAAAATACATGGAAAAAGAGGACACACCCAAGTCTGTATTAATGAGTTGAGGGAAACTAGCCTTAGGTAAGCTAGGGACTTGTTGAAAAGGTCCGGAAGTCACCACAGAACTGCCTGGAACTGCGCCCTCTGAAGAATGGAGAAACATCTATCCACTGACTCCACCGGGCATTTTCTCCAGATGACACCTCCAGGTGTATCTGTGTTCATCCGATCAGGAGAGAAAGGAACCATAAAAGACCAAACACAGAGAAACAGATAGGTACTGACCCCGATTCGGAAGCAGTGAACATGCAGGCCAACTGAGAGGAGGCTGAGAACATGGATGTTGCGCTCTGCCACAATAGCCTTCCAGCAAACTGAGCGCATATAAAATAATCCTGGATATGAGCTATTTGAGTGTGCTTTAAGCTTATACTCTTTTCAAGTAATTTCAAAATGCTAAATGGCTATAGATAAACATACTGCTTGACTCAGATCTCGTGGCACACCAGATCACCCTCCTGTTTTGTGTAATTATTCAATGATAATTCCTTTCTCAATTCAAAGTATACATTTGTGCAGATGCATGAAATTATAAAATGTGTTTTTTGTACTGTGTCTCTTACAACGTCATTGCCTGCATGGCTTCAGAAACTTGGGTGTCTGTTACAATGCTCCTCAAAATGTGGTTCATATCCATGATAACAATCAGCAGTGATTTGAAGATACCTGTTGGGGGGCTGCATTGATTTTTTTTAACAGAATAAGTATCAATGTTCAAAATAAATTTTTATTCCATGCCTACTCTATACAGAGCTCCATAATAATCTCTATGGGTATAGAAAATGCACTTTTACTCACTGTCACCTTACCAGCCCCATAGAATATTATTTTGAACAGAAAAAGCCTTGGAAATTGTTTTTATACATATGTTATATATCATTGAAAATGGACCAGACTTCGAAGTTATTCAAAAGTCTCAAAAATATATGATATTCCCAAGGTGAGAGAACCTATAAATCAAGAATCTCCAGGTGCACATCGGCTATGAGAACATGTTCTGAGACTTGTCCTTCCAGCATACTGTCCTCTCTACCTGGAGTCTCTTCTTTAATAACTCCTGTTGCCTTTTTAGATTAGATGAAGTATCTCTGCCTACGTAACTTTTCAATGACAGGCATGAGGTTACCCAAAGTTTGTCAGCTTTAAACATTGAGAGTTTATTCTCTCACAGATCTAGTGGTCAAAAGCCAAATATAGATCCCACTGGGATAAAAATAAAGATATTGACAGAGTCATGTTTCTTCTGTAGGAACTAGAGAAGAACTAATTTTCTAGCCCTTTCCAAGCATCTCCAGGTCACTGGCATTCCTTGGCTCAGAGTCTCATTCTTTTACTTTCCTGGCTATCAGTATAGCATCTTCCTTCCTGCCTGACCTCTACTCTGATTTTTATTCTCTCTGCCTGACCGTAACCTTCTTGTCTCTCTCTTACCACCTCTCTCTTATGTTTACACTGAATCTGCTGGGGAAATTCAGTAAAGTCTCCCCTTATCAAAATCCTTAACTTTAATCCTTCACTTAATCCTTAATCACACAAATAAACTCTTTTGCCATGGAAAGAAACATTGCTACATGATTGATCCAGATATTAGAAGTCCAACGTAATGGTGCATTCTCATAATCTCAAAACTTGGGAAGTGAAGGGGAAAAGATTAGAAATTCAAGGTCATCTTCAGATACACAGCAAGTTAAAAACCAGCCTGGGCTACATGAGTCCAGGGGGAGAGAGAGAGAGAGAGAGAGAGAGAGAGAGAGAGAGAGAGAGAGAGAGAGAGAGAGAGAGAGAGAGAGAGAGAGAGAGAGAGAGAGAGAGAACAGAATATAAATGCAGAGATCAGGATGTAAACATATCTAGAGTATCAATTTTCCCCTATTATACATAGTCCTACAATATTTTTTCTTATCTCTTGAATTAGAATTAGTTAGGTCCCATAATCATGAGTGTGGGACAATGATCCATACTTCTAACAAGAGAGTTTTGAGAATTACTTTGAAATTCACATTCTACTCTTAGTGTTGTTTCCTTAGTGATAAAGTTGTGTGTTTTGTCTATGCAGTTGTCCAGGCCCAAAGCTGAGCCTGTAAATTTCCTTGGTTTTCTCTTGTTCAAATTGGAAAGTAGCTGGAATTCTGGTGGATTAGGAAAGAGAGGGAAAAGCTGGATTCTTTGCTCACCCATTTATTAACAAGAAGCTATCCCAATTTCTTAGTTTCCTCAACTGTGACATAGAAATAGAGTATTTACTACATACACTTATTGTGTTAATTGAATGTGTAGAAGTGGTTTTAAATAATGATTGGCATGGGGCTGCAGAGATGACCTAGTGGTTTAGAGCACCGGCTGTTCTTGCAGAGGATCCGGGTTCCATTCCCAGCACCCAAATGACAGCTGACAATGTCTGTAACTCTAGTTCCAGAGGATCTGATATCCTCTTTTGACCTCTGTGGGGATTACATAGCATGAGTACACTTACATGCATCCAAGCAATACACTTATGCATGTAAAAATAAGAAAATAATAAATAAAATATCTACAGAATAATTGGCATGTAATCTCTCAACGCTATAAATTATTGCCCATGTGTAAAATTATTGTAAACAGTAGTGATGGAGGGGGCTGGAGAGATGGCTCAGCAATTAAGAACAATATGTGTTCATGCCAAGGGCCCAGGTTCAGACCCAGTACTCACATGGCAGCTAACAACTCTCCTTAACTTCAGTTCCAGAGGATCCAGCACCCTCTTCTGGCCTCTGAAGGCACTGTATGCATCTAGTGCAACTACATACATGCAGGAAAACCCTCATATACATAAAAAATAAATAAAATTTCAAGTTAGAGATAGTAGATGAACAGTGCAATTCACACAATAAATCACCAATACATCCTAATTTTTAATCACCATTGTCCGTATTAAACCAAAGAGTTTTTAAAAGTCAAATGCAGTAGAGAAATGGTGGTTTTTCAAAAGAATTTAGTGAAAACGTACTGAATTTTTTTAATCATCTGAATTATTTCAAGCTCTCATCCTCAAACTTAACATGTCTCTGGGATAAGAATATATGAAAAGTTACCAGTGCTGTAAAGGGTGGATTTCATTGACTCCTGTAATTATATTACTACAGTAGTAGTTGTAAGTTTTTAAATATTGCAAAGTGTTTTCAAAGATATTATCTCAAAGGGCCTTGATGCTGACTCAAAGCCATATCTAGCTGTCTGATGACTGTTTGATTATTGCGACTTGCCAGCCCACTGCTACCCTCCCCACACCTTGGCCTGGCAGCCCTTTACTTCATGTCATCTCCAAGTGCTACACACTTGTTTCCCAGGCAAATTGAGCCATTCCACCCCAATGCTTGTAGTAAATAGAATAGAAACTTGTGGAATCATCTTCCTCTCACAAATGAAGCAACGGCAGAGCAGTACAGCACATCAGCTGTTCTAAGTTCCTCAAATTTGTTTTACTTTTGCAAAACGAACCCTCTGACTTCCTACACTCTGCTGAGCTGCGTTATGAACAACATGACCTGCAGCCACATTTGTTGTAATTTTTTAAATATGTGGAAAAAAAACAAGATATCGACCATGTATTACCTTAACCAAGATGCCAAATTATCTAACTTGTTTCTCCAGGCAAGCAGCCCTACCACAGGAACAGCTCCCAGGAGCCAGTCAAGGTTGTCTGTCTGTCCATCCACTCAGGACATCTGCAGGTAAGCACCAGGCAATGATCCTATTCTATTTCTTAGACTAGTGTTTTGTATTTTTGCTTCATGTTCTGAGGATCTGCGGCTCTGCTTCTTTCTCGTGTCGTCTGTGGAGTGTGCACTAGCTTAGATTTTCCCTGTAGTTTTCTTCCAGTTAACCTTTATTTGCCAACTTCTGCTCATGCTGTCATTTTCATCACTCTCTCTCTCTCTCTGTTTTCCCATGACTTTCCTTTCCATTCCCATTCCCATCCTTTGCCTGCTGCCTTGTCTAGATCTGCCATCTTGCATGACATGTCAGAAGATGCACTTGAGCACTGCACCCCTGTCATGGTGCTGAGCCCAGCTAGGAAGGAGTCTGGTAAGAAACCAGTAAGACAGAAGCCTAGGAGAAGGAGAAGGGCCTCTGAGAGATACGAACACACAGAAGAGCAGACAAAGGGGAGAAGAAATGACTTTCATCTCCAGATCTCAAGCCCCAGGTGGAGAGAACTTTATACAGATTCTTCAGATTCATCTTCCACAGATGAGAGCCATTGGATTCAGGCAAAAAGACGAGCCCAGGTTAAATTCAGGCTGTCTCGAAGAAGGAGAAATCATAATAAACCGTGTGGAGGCCTGGCTGGGTCTTCCACTCCTAACAGAATCGAGCTTGCTGATCTGGGATCCAAAGCAGAACAGCAGCAAGAGCTGATGGAATGTGAGAGTTGCTCTTTAAACCTTTGCAGAGGAAAAGTCATAAGGTACCAAGAATGCAGTCCTCCCCTCCCAGGGCAGTCCTGTGAGGTGAAGAGACCCTGGAAGAGCCATGGGGGGAACAACGGCAGGTTCTGCCACGGGGATTCCCAGCTCTTGCAAACACTTAGGCCAAAAGAAACAATCAAGAAAAGATGTTCAGAAATGGATTCTAACACTGAAATACTAGCAGCTACAGATGGGGACAAGTGTGTGGATGACAAAGAACTCCAGCTGAAGAGCTTTGCTCAGAAGCCTCCTGCTGTCTATGACGACGGGTGTGATAATTTTGAAGTATGCAGGTCAGTAGCTGTAGAGAAAGACTTGATGTCACCCAAATCCAGTACTTCCTGCTGTGAACTAGGTGTGTGCTTGTGAACTTCTCTCAAAACATGGCATTTCTCTGTACTGTGATGTGACTGAGCATAATGGGATAAAATGAAAAAGAAATGGATATAAGAATAATGCATAAAATCCATGGGCATAAAAATATATAGAATTAGACTTAGAGGTCTTCTCCTCTTCCTTTTATTTCATGGCATTCTGGAAAAGAGATGGGTAAAGTCATTGAGTGTGGTCCATATTCTAGTTACAATGATGGTGACATAAGAGAGTTTGTGAACTATCCAGTTCAAATTTGCTGAATTAGCAGCAACTTGACAGAAGGTATTCAAGTCAGGGGTTCTTTAAGGTCAGAACTGTGCATCAGGAAAATCTCTTCTGCTTTTGGCTGTAATTTGCTCTTCAATTGTAACTCAAGACAGAAAGAAGGGGGACACAGGTCATGGACTTGTTGGTAGGTGCCAGAACCTGTTGGGAAGGAGACCACATTCACTTTACTGATGTTTATGCTCTGATGATTTTAATATGTGGAATTTCATAACAATGAGATGGGTTTCTTTGTTTTGTTTACACTACAGCATATATTTTTCAAGATATTGCTGAAAATAATTAGATGAATGTTTATTTTCATAAGCATACATAAAGTAAATTAAAATAAAATGAAATTTTAGATTGTTCATATTCTACAAAATCACTTAAATTGTCTGAATGCTGTTTGGCAGTAAGCAAAAAACTTTGTTGCACAACTTTTGGTTATTTGGGTTATTTTATAAAAGCTGAAGTTATTTATAAAACCTATTGTATGAAGACTTCATGTAAATCACATGAACTAGAGAGCACAGTCCATGGCAGTTCAGGCCAGAGCAAGAAGAAGAATTAAGGTCTAGATGTGAAGACCACATTGATTTGTTCTCTGAAAGTTGTGTAACAGAGCAAATCATAAAATGATCA
This sequence comes from Rhizomys pruinosus, assembly GCA_009823505.1. Lineage (NCBI taxonomy): Eukaryota > Metazoa > Chordata > Mammalia > Rodentia > Spalacidae > Rhizomys > Rhizomys pruinosus. The sequence continues at coordinate 575,447 of VZQC01001071.1, forward strand.
TTTGTTTAATCATTCAAGCATATGTTATACATTGAGCTTTATTCTGGGCACTGAAATTTTATGATGCACAGTAATTGGATAATTTCTGACAGAACAGAGCTATTAGTCTAATGAGGAATACAAACACAAAACAAATTATTTCATAGTTAGTACATGTTTATAGTCATAATAAGGGATTTAGGAACAGAAACACAGGGATTTAACTTGTTCTGGGAGTCCAAAAAAGGTTCAAATGATAATAAGAATTGATCAAAGAAAGAGGCAAGAGGTCCATCCTGCCTAGGATGCTGGCCACAGGAAGCCAGGAGGAGGCAGTGCCATGGCAGGAGTGTCTAGGGAACTGAGAACCTGCTTGTGTGGCCAGGAGGTGGTGAGTGAGGGGAGTGGGTGGTGGAGATTTAGATGGAGAAGTGGAGTGGACCAAAATACATAGAGTCTTAAAACATGCTCAGAAACTTAAGTGTTTTCAACCTACAGGGAGAGGGGAAGGAATGGCTCAGTGGCACAAACATGAAGACTTGAGTTCAGATCCCCAGAAACTACACTAAAAAATGTCAGGAATAGCAGCCTGCACCTAGAAGTTCAGCAAAGGAGAGACTAAAACAGGGGGGACCTGGAACTTGTGGACAGCTAACCTAGCCAAATCCTAAGCTCCTGGTTCAATGAGAGACCTTGTCTCAAAAACCAAGGTGGAAAGCCAACAGGTGGCTTAGTGAGTAAAGACATTGCCCTTACCAAGTGTGATACCCTGAATTCAATTCCCAAGACACATGTGATAGAAGGAGAAAACTTACTCTCCCAAATTGTCTTCTGACCTTCACATGTGTGCCACTGGTGTGCATATGTGTAGTGCACATGTACACACACACACACACGCACACACAAATGAATAAATGCAATAAAAACCTTAAAAAATAATAAGCAGATGGAGAGAAATTAAGGAAGATACCCAACATTTACCTCTGGGCCCTACACATGCATGCAGGTGGACCCACACACAAGTGTAACATGTACCATACACACACAAAAAAAATTAAAACACACAAAAGTAAAATGGCCTCATTTGATTTATACATGAATGTTCCTTATAGTCTTTTGAATATGGCTTCTATGCATCTGCTAAGAGCTGACACTACTGATCTAAACTATGGGCTCCCTGCTTTCACCCACCTCTTATCATTTCACAAATCTGATTAAAATGTTAATTAATAAGATATTTCTATAGGAACTAGCTTAATGGCAATTGGACAAAAAAAATACAATTAAAGCCAGAGTGGCAGATTCTTCCATCTTATGAGTAAGGCTTTAGAAAGACATTTAGAAAGACAAAGTTAAGACATTTAACTTGGGCTTCTGAAAAAGACAGTGAGACTGATGGATCTCTAAGTATTATTTCCTGCTGTGGGCTGTCATCAAAATAAACAGCTGTGCAACTACTGTGGATAGCATATTACACTAAAGGCTGAGGACCAAAAGTCATAAAAGACTTGACTTTCCTGTAGCTACTCTATTATCTAAGTGGAAGAAATTGAATGCACAATCAAAAGGACAAAGATTTAAGACAGTGTAGGCTAAGTATAAACAGAGGAATGTTCCCAGATTTTGAAGAAAGAAAAAAAAAAAGCCCAGATCTAGGATAATGATACAGCAATGCCTTGGGAAGAGATGGAACTAGACTAAGTAAGGTGTAGATTGGCAAAGATGTGTGAATGGAATTCCAGATGTTCAAGTCAGCAAAAATACCACTAAGTCATGTAGGGATAATGGACTGACACAGTACGATTAAACTCTGAGAATTTGTTCAGCTACTCTGGAAGAGTCACAGAGCTAATAACAGCAATTGTTAAAGATTTTTTAGGAAAATATAGTAACATTCCAAGTCTTTCAACTCTGTTATATTAATCTGTGCTTCCCAATGGCTTCCATGAGCCTCTTTTGTTCCAGGATTTTGCTTTAAAAGCTGAGGGATGTCGGGGGACTGTGCTGCCCTCGGTCCATCTTCAGCCAGAACATTTCTTGATTGACTTTTTATGCACTGGGGTTCTATGTGATAGTTCTTTAAAGTATAAAATAGTCCAATGCAAAAATAAATGCAGAAAAACTTTGCTAAACAACATAGACCCAATGAAAAGCCACATAGCTGTCTCTCGTGTCCCTGATGAAGTGCTCACAAAGGAACCTGGAGTTTGCATGGAAGTACCCTACTCTCAGTAAAGCAAGATAAAGGGATAAAGGACAGTGGAAGTGAAGAACAAGTGGCATGGGGCATTCCACCAAGTGAATAGGAACAGTCTTACTGGTTGGATTTGGTGAGACTATAAGACAAAGGAGTTGGAGAACATACCAAACCCTGAACATGGGAAGCAGGAAATACTGATGTTGGCAAAATGTAAGAGGGGTCAGGGGCCAGTTAGCTAGAGAAAGTAGAATGATGAGTTTGATTAGAGGTAGCCATTGGTGATTTCAACAGCATTCCAGTATCAACTGTGAATCAATGGTAGGCATGTTCTTGAAACACAGGGGAGTAGTTGGAACTGGCTACAGGTAACAGTCCATCTGTTAGTGAAGTATATACAATGCAATACCAAACAGTTGCATGTGTATAATTTGCATAGGCTAATGTGCTGTATTAATACAGAGAAATAGTGATTAAACATAGAAAATCTTCTCAAGGCTACAAAAGAATAGAAAATTTGAGAGAATCCTTTTCAGAGGAATGGAAGTGATGCCTGGAGAACAAATTTAATCTCTCCAAGAGATTCTGTGTGGGAGAAACACTTCCAGATGGAATACAGACAGCAGGTTCCGCTACACAGGGAGGAAGAGGACCGTGAGAGAAGCAGCGAGGGCTTGTGAATTTGCAATCCCACTTCAGACATGCATAGGCAGGACCAGTCTTAGCCACAACCACAAAGAAGAAGCAGCTCCTGAGCTCTTCCTCCTTTTCTGTTCCTGGCATTTCATCCTCAGATGGACACTATATCCTCTTTCACATACTGATCACAGCCTTATTCAGAACAACTATTGCTATTAGCCCATTGTAACTTGGAAATTAAATCACCTTGATGTACACATTGTTTTGTGCAGTGGGAAAGCCTTTTTATACGAAAATTGCAACTGAATGAAAGAACATGAATCAGATCACGTTAGCAGATCACTGACATTTTGCAGTGGTCTCTGTATTACTCTAGATGGAAAGGACGCAATCTTTAATTTGATTTCCAAGCTCTGCATGAGCTCTCCCTCTCCAGCTTTGGTGTGCATCACTGACCTATCCAGGCCTGTCTATTACCAATTCCCCTAAAGGACCCAGATTTTTATGACCTAGATTAACAACTCCTTGCCCCTCTGACCTGCACCAAGCTGATTTCTAGTCATTATTTTCAGTTTAGATGTCATTTCTTACTAATACTCAAGCCCCTTAAGCAGTCACTTTCATAGCATAAATATTTTATTATTTTATTCATATTAGAGCTAATATTTTGTTTTTATTAATTTTTCCAATTTGCATACAAAATTATGGATTTCTTTAAGACATCTTCATACGAATAAAACTGTACTTTGTTAATACTTGCTTCCCCCCACACACACACACACTAATCTTCCCCATCCTCTTTTGTGCCTCTTTCTTGGTCCCCTACTTCACCCCAAACAGTTCCTCTTCTGCCTTCATCACACGCATGCACACATACATACATATGCATTGCCAAATCTAGGTTCCACATATCACAGAAAGCACAGCATATTTTTAAATTACTAAAATGCAAATATATGATTAACAGTGTCAGATTTGTTTTACACTGACTTATCTAGACTATGCAGACAGAATATACACAACTCCATTTTTTAAACAATTGAAGAAAATACAATTTAAAAATTTATGAAGTATTTTTGTATTTCATACAGAACATCTTAATCAATCTTAATCACCTTTATAACCTTTACACCTCTTTCTTCATGGGCACCCTCCCACAGTCCCCACCACTGAAATTCATATACTCCATCATTTGAATTAAGGCCTATTGTGCCAAATTAGTGTCCCCAGATGTTCCTCGATGCAAGTTCATCCACTGAGCTCTAGTCAGTCTATCCAGAATCCCTCACTTTAAGAAGAACAGCTCATCTTCACCCAATGGTAATCAGCTGCCAATATTTCTTCAGCTAAGATCGGGGTCTGCTGCGCAATTCCCGAGATGGGTTTTTGTCTGCATTAGTTTGCATGGGTCTTGTGCATGCTGACGCCATTGTTGTAGGTTCATATGAGCGGGATCCCAGGAGCTTTCACGATTCTGTTTCCATATGGTCATGCACCACCTCTTTGGCTCTTACAAGTCTTTCTGCTCCCTCTTTCTCAATGGTCCCTGAGCTCTGGGTGAGTAAAGCTTAATATAGGTGACCTGTCCAAGGACTCACAATCTGCAGACTCCTAATTTCCAACACCAGCTTTAAGGAAAATGCATTTTTAAGAGATTGATGTCATTTAAAGCTGTAGCACCCAGTTCTGGGTTACATCACCTGCTGTAAAATTTATCTGTAGAGGATCTTCACTTATGTGTTTGCAACACCTTAACAGGCATCAGCATTGACTAGATGCATTATTAAAATATAGATCAGGGGCTGGAGAGATGGCCTAGCGGTTAAGAGCGCTGACCGCTCTTACAGAGGACCCAGGTTTGATCCCCAGCACCCACATGGCGGCTGAGAACCATCTGAAACTCCAATTCCAGGAGAACTCCAGTTACAGGGGAATCCAAGACCCTCTTCTGACCTCCGCGGCGTTGCACGACACGGATGCACAGATTTGCATGCAGACAGTACATTCGTACACATACAGAAATAAATAAAAATTAATTAAAAAATTTAAAAAATAAAATATAGATCAGTGATTGTCCCTAGAGTTCTGCATACTCTGATGGTGGGCCTATGAGTTTATACTTCTGGAATGTTCCTAGCTGCTATGGATGCTTCTGATTCAATAACTTTTTGAGAACCACCAAAAGACAAGTTCAGGGAGCTAAAGTGTAGGTGCTCAGACTTTGTGTCACATTTCTTTGAATGTTGACATAAAGCATAACCGAGTTACTTTCTTTTTCTTCTGTGTCATGCCAGTACTGTGTGGATCTTCTCACTAAAGCCATAGGCTGACAGAATCCAGTCTTTACCAGAAGTTCAACTGTCATGGTTGGGCTGTTGCTTCCACTCAAACCCACTTCCTCAACCCAACTAGCACTATCTCATTCCGTGAGCCCACAAATTTCCTGAATCCTATTTTGGGCTCTTGTTTTATCTACAATGGGTGTGTCTAGTCTGGCAACAAGTCATGTCATTTTGTACTCCAGAAACATTCTGCTCTTTGCCATCTTTCTCAATCTCACTATTCTATTCTGGTCCTTACCAACAATTTTTTTATCCTCACCTTCATATCCATATATCTTACTACCATTGTGCATTTTTTCTCACTTTTTGTCATACTGCTGGTGATCAAACAATAGGGACCTACACAAGCTAGTCAAGCTAGGCTTTCCTTTTATCAGGATTTTTTGACCAGGTTACAACTGATAAAAACTAATATCAAATAACTGTACAGAAGAAAGGATTATTAAGTTGGGCCGGGTGACAGATTCTTGTAGTACCAGCACTCAGGAGGCCAAGGCAGAAAGATCATGAGTCCAGTGACAGCCTAAGGTACATAGGTAGCCCTGTCTCAAAAATCGAAAGAGAGTAAGTGATGTACTAACTATAGAAGTAGGAAATCCAGGTGTAGAGATATATAGCTATAGAGATTCAGATACTCAGACAATGTAGTTCCCTTATCATTCTTGCCTGTGTGTTGTCATTTTCTCTAGCGATAGACAAGTTTCTTGTATGTAGAAAAAGAAGGAATTGATGTGGACACAGGTAGCTTCAGGCTTGTGGTTGATCAGTAGTGGCTTGAAAGAGAAAGGAGAAATGTTCCTGCCAAGTACTTGAAAATAAAATCCCATGGAAGGAGTGTAATTAGCCTTCCCTAAGTGACACTTGTCCTTGAGCTAATCACACCAGGGGCATGAGGGTCAGAGTCCTTGAGTAGGAAGGCTAAACTAAAGCGAAGCTGCCAGCAACTGGACCGGATTCTTATGAATTGGGAAAGGATATTTCAGAAGCAGGAAAGAACAACAGCAGTACCAGAGTGAAAAAGAATGAGAAGCAAGGAGAAAGGAAAACAAAACAACCCGGATAGAAAAGGTAGTGCGTAATTATGCCATTCTTAAATAAAATTCCTCTTCCTCTTGTCTTCTCCAAATGCTCATAATTAAACGTACTTTGATTTTCACTTTATTTTCATCCTGCTCGCTGAAGCTTTTCCAACCTCTTAAGGCTCCCAATGATTTTTTTTCTTCATGGCAGTTTTTTATAGGGAATATCACATATCTAATACCACATACATTCATTCTCTCCCCACCCCCAGAATTCTTTGAAGATAGAGTATGGCTTTTGTCTGTCTTATCCCCCCTGAAATACTTAAACAATTCTTAACATTGCCCACAGAGCACTTTTGAAATGGCTTTCATAATCAATGATTGGAGAGAGAGAAAGAAAGAGAGAGAGAGAGAGAGAGAGAGAGAGAGACAAGTGAGGGAAGGAGAGAGAAGAGAGGGTTGTACAAAGCTTGGTAACAATATGAGATCTGGGTGGTACACTGTAAAATGAGTCAGAAATACCGAATGCCTTCATAGTGTCTTTGAAAAAGGAAGAGCCCAATGGCAGTCCAAATCAGGAAAAGACTATTTTTCCAGTGCAAAAAGATCATACATTTTAGCAAAACCATTTAGAAGAGTCATGTAGGTAAATTTTGAGTAATAGACCTGAGGTCTTAGAGAATGTATTTTAAATGGACTTTAATTCCCAGGCATAAAATTTATTTATGTCTACATTTATTTATACATTGAGCAATTACTTATCAATGATTTGCTTTGTATCAAGGTGATGTTCTGGAAGTGAGAAGTGAGGTAGAAAAAACAGAATGGTCTCATCTTCTACCAACTTTTAGTTGATAAGACAAATCAACAGTTGAATGCTTTAAACATATTCAAACAGAGCTGAGAGTGCACATGCATGTCTATAGTCCCAGCTCTTGGGACATAGAAGCATGAAGATCAGGAGTTCAAGGTCAACCTCAGCTGAATAGCTATTTGGAGGACAGCCTAGACATCATTAAACCCTGATTATTCAAAAAAAAAATCTACAAAGCTAAGGAACACATTGCATCTAGTAGAACAAAACAAGTTTGCAATGTTTTTCCTGAGGAAGTAGTAACTACAAAGAAAACCAAACATAAAGTAAAAATAAATCACCAAAGAGAAGGGAAATCCACTTTATCCACAGGATAGACATGCAGGAGCACCTGAAGATGAGGATGAAGTTGTAGAAAAGGATGCCCCATCAGACACTGGTAGTCAGGATGACCCAGTTACAAAAGGCCTGTTGACAATAATTAGGACAATCATTTCTGCTTCGAGTGACAAGGGGAAACAAATTTGTATGGGCTTCTGAGCTTCTAAGGCAAAGGAGAGGAACCAGAATTTCATAGCTGTTATCTGACAGCATGGGCAGCCTGGCTGGCTGGGAGAGGTATAAAAGGAGTTTGAATTTCTTTAAAATATTTTCAAAGTAAGTCAAGTAAGAATTAATGATAACTTATACATCTATATGTTCTCAAGGTTCTGGCCTATAGGAAACTACGTAGGTTAAACTATCATCTGCTATTGAGAAAAGACGTGTTGAATAGTAGATAGAAAAGAGGAAGATAGCCAGAACACACCTTTAATCCTAGCACTCAGGAGGCAGAGGCAGGAGGATCTCTGTGAATTCAAGGCCAGCCTGGTCTACATAGAGAGTTCCAGGACAGCTGGGGCTACAGGAAGACCATGACTCAAAAAGATCGAAAAAAAAGAAAAGAAAGAAAAGAATGGAAAAGAAAAGGAAAGGAAAGGAAAGAGAAAAGAACAAAAGAAAGAAAAGAAAAAAGAAAGAATAGAGAAAAGAGGAAGATAAGTTCAATATGGGACATGACGGTCCCAAGACAAATATCACTCAAGGTATTTATGAGGCATATGTATAGACAGGGCAAGAGTTCCAAAGCACTGTCTCCACTTTAGAAGAAGAGTAACAGCTCTTGAGAATATTGTGGATGTTCATGGAGTTCTCCCATTGGAAAATTCAAAGGCTGAGATGATGAACAAATGAAGAGCCCTGTAGATTTGGTAACTCAAGCCAGTGGGGAGAGAGGCTGGCCATGAAAACCTGAGTTTCATAAGGAAAAGGTTAAATAAGTAAAGAATGGTGTATTTAGGGACCTCTTTAATTTTGCTTTAGATTTAGAAGATCCTTGGGATCAGAAGGAAAGAACAGCAGAAGATTCAGAAAAACAATAAGCAGATCAGTTATTTACTCAGAGCACACAAAGAATTTAGTAAAGCATCAGCTTCTCAGATGCTCAGCCAGTAAAGGCACTTATAGCCAAGCATGATCCCCAGAATTCAACCCCTAGGAACCACATGGTAGGAGAGAATCAGCTCCCCAAGTTGTCTTCTAACCTACACACATAGCTATGGCACACATGTATACATCACACACACACACACACACACACGCAAGTAAATAAAATATAATTTTAAAAATAAATTAATTTCAAATATAATATTTACTTATTTTTATGTGTATGAGTGTATTGCCTGCATATATGTAAGTGTATCAATGTCACGCAATGCCCGTGCAGGTCAGAAGAAGCCATTGGATTCCCCTGGTACTGGACTTATGGATGCTAATTAGCCACAATGTGGGGTACTGGAAATAGAACCTGTGTCCTCTGCAAGAGCAGCCACTGCTCTCAACTTCTGAACCACCTCTTGGGCCCAAAATGATTAATTCTAAAGGTAAAACATGTGACCCAAATGGGAGGACTGATTATGTTAAGGAAAAAGACAATCCCCCATGAGATTCTCTTCCCAGGTGATTCTATGTTGTATAAAGTTGACAATCTTTAACTATCATAGGTGCCCTGCTTACTTTTGTAAAACATAGCAAGGCTGAGCATAGTAAGATAGACAATAAGCAAACATTGTTAAAATACTGTACAGGTTCCTAACTGTAAGCATGGAGACACCAGATCATAGAAATAGAATTTGCCTCTGCAATATATCATGCAACATCCAGCATAGTCAGAGGAGGAGCTCATGGAACTCCACCCTTAGCTGAGAAGCTATTGACAGTTGAAGGCTGCAGGGGGAGGGGTAGTAAGTTTTCTCCAGGGACATAGCCCCTGAAAGACTACACATGCTCCAGCAGATGCTTCTACGCCCCAGCACACACAGGAAGAACTAAGTGGACTCAGTGGGTTTAATCGCAAAACAGAGACACAAAGCTGAAAAGGGAGAGTTATGGGAAGGATAGGGCATGAATTAGAGGGGAAGGAATGAGTCATGGATATAAGCAAAACACATTATATGCAAATATGAAATTCTCCAACCAACAAAAGTACAGACATAGTCAAGGAAGGCTGCTGAGCATGAGCCTAAGGAAGTAGCATCATAAACCTCCACCTTCCCTGTTGGCCACAGTTCTATGTATGCATGCTTAGATAAAGTAGAAATGCAAAACCCAAGGCAAATATGCAGCATTAAAAGATTCTTAAAGTAAAATAACATTCAGTGAATAGTTTCAGTCTAAATATTTATTTAAATAAGCTCCACTTAGCTACTCAGTGAAGACTTTTGGAACATCAGTACATACTATATTCTACACTTCCTTAGACATGTTATTTCTTGTGGTGACCACTTTTTTTTCTTTCTTAATTTCCAGTTCTGAGGTTCTTTCAGTCTGATTCTTTGTAGTACCCACCCATTGGCTCTGGTTTATATTCATTCAATGATAGACTTTGTTCAGCGGTTTTTTACTTAATCTGTTCTTTTCCCCAGCTACTTTTTCAGTACAAAAATGAAACTGATTGTCTACTTTCCAAGTTCTTTCTATGGGTAAAAGACAAGCTGCTCAGGGGTGGAGAGATGGCTCAGCAGTTCAGAGCATTGGCTCTTCTTGCAGAAGACCCAGGTTTGAATCCCAGTACCCACATGGCAGCTAAAAATTACGCATAATTCCAGTTCCAGGGGATCCAATGTCCTCTTCTGTCAACCGTGGGCACTGCATGACACAGGTGCACTTACACGCCTGCAGTCATAAGATTCATATACACAAAATTAAAATAATTTTTTTTAAATATAAGCTGTTCAGTCTTCAATATTCAGATTAGAGAGGTTACTCTGAGGGACTAAATGGGAAGTACTCATTTCTAAGAAGCTCCTAAAAAAGTTTACAAGTGTGTTCTCTTCCGAAGGCATCTGCCTTTGTTTTACTGAATCTTGTAGAAAGTAAGAGCAATCTGGTCCACTTCGTGGAAATAGCAGCTAAATGAGGCTTGGTGGCCCATGCCTGCAATCCCAGCACTTGGGAGGTGGAAGCAATGGATCAAGAATGCAAGGCTAGTGGCTGAAGAGAGGGCTTAGTGGTTAAGAGCACTTACTGCTCTTGCAGAGGAACCCAGTTCACTTCCCAGCACCCAAATGGCAGCTAACAATGGTCCATAACTCCAGTTCTAAGGGTATCCAACACCCTCTTATATTCTCCACAGGTATTGTACACACAGATGCATGCAGGCAACACACTCACACACATAAAATAAACAATCAATTTTTTTTTAATGTAAGGCTGCCTGGCATGGTGGGGCATGGTCTTTAATCCCAGCACTCTGTGAGATGGAGAGTCAGCCTGGTCTATATAGCAAGTTTCAGGCCAGCTGGAGCTACAGGGAAAGCTTTTCTCAAAAAGGCCAAACGGGAAAAAATAAAAAAGAATAATAAAAGGCCAACCCCAACTACACAGAACGGTCTAGGCTAACTTGAGTTACATGAGACTCTGTCTCAAAAAGCAAACAAAATAGCAGCTGAGTTGGTAGAATGTCAGATGTGAACTGTATTGAGAACCTGCCAGGGGCAGAACCCAGTACTTAAGAGAGTGCTCCGCAGAGTGAAAAAGACTTGTTTTCAACTTTCTCCACCTAGAGTGCTTAGATGTAAGGAAAGTCAGTCAGCCCTCTCTTTGTTTATGTAATCACAGTGTGAGAAAATGAGCTAGGCATTGCCAAGGAGTGTGTTCCCAGCACAGTACACCCCAGAGCTCATCTGCCCTTGGAATAAATGATTTTATCCACTGCCATCTCCTTAAAAATTCAGATACATGCCATACTTCTTTATTTCAGAAAGTAAAGCTTTCATTATCAAAGGGGGAAAAAACATTTTGATGCCACATTTTAAGGTTATGAATGTTTAATATTCATTAGCACAGTCTTCTAGCATCTATCAAAGTAATTTTGTTGTGAATGAATAAAAACAATGAAGACAGAGGTATAAATGTGATATAAAAATAAATCAAAAGGATTGTAGAAAATTGCACTTCATCTTTATATATTTAAAGATATACCTTATGCAATTTTTTATTCTTTGAGGATTTCACACATGTATACAATGAAATATATCTCCTGATTTCCCCCTCCAACCCTGTGTACTACTCCAACCAATCCTGCTCCCAACTTTACCACCCCCTCTCTCAATCTCTCAATCTTTCTTTCTCTCTCCCTCTCTCATGATAACCCACTAACTCCAATTACTACTTGTCCTAGTTTGCCTTCAATTACTGTGACAAAACACTCTGACCAAAACCAACTTGGGGAGGAAAGTGTTTATCTGCCTTCCATCTCCCATGTCACAGTTAATCTCTGAGGGAGCCCAAGATAGGAACTCAGAGCAGGACCCTGGAGGCAGGAGCTGAAGAACAGCCCATGGACTTGCTTACTGCCTTGTTCCCTGGCCCATGCTCAGCCTGCTTTCTTATACAATATACAACACCCTGCCCAGGGGTGGCACCACCCACAGTGGGTTGGACCCTCCCATATCACTCAACAATCAAGAAAATACCCCACAGACCCAGTCACAGGCCAGTCCAATGGAGACAATTCCCCAAATGAGGCTCCCTCAAACCAGGTGTGTCAAGTTTACACTAAAGCTACCCAGCACACTACTTTGATTTTTTTTTATTTTTTAATAATAGGTAATAAGTAATGAATACAGGCATCCTTCATGTGAAAACAATTTGCAAGGTAGCTATGCCCAAACTTATACAGCCCGAGGCCCCCATTGTCCAACTGGGGGAGCTTATATGTACTATCATGTTGATCAGATAAGAGTCCAGTCTATGTTTCTGTAGTTCTGTAGTTCACCCCAATCGCAGCCCTTACATTCTACCATGCGCCCTTTTCTGCAGATTGTTCCCTAGGCTTTAGAAAAGGGACACAAGTGGGTGAGAAGCCAAACAGTCTACTTTCTCTGGAGATGTCGTTTTGGACTCTGATCAGTTCAGGCTGTTTCCTTTCATGGGTTGGCAGTTTATCCAGGAGTAACCTTTTACTCCTACTGATGAAGCACAAGCAGTTAGATATACAGGCATTTAAACAGTACTAATTATTATGGTAGGTTATGTTGGTATAGACACAGATGTTTGGATGGTATGCTAATCCATGGACTATAGTAAAAGCTGACAAGGTCTTACTGTGGCTTATAACATCTCTTAACCACTAGAGGACTTAAGCTTGTGGCATCAGCCCTGAATTATTCCTCCAAGGAGAGAGCTAATAGCCAATTAGATTTGGGATATACAGATATTTGGCTGCCACTGATGCACAGTATTTCCAGGCAGGTGAGGTATGTGAATGGATGTGGAGAACCCTCTAGAGTCCATATGCCTTGTTCTTAGCAGATTTTTTTTCTTTTTCTTTTTCTTTCTTTCTTTTTTTTTTTTTTTTTTTTTTTTTTTTTTTGGTTTTTCGAGGACAGGGTCTCCTTTTAGCCCCAGCTGTCCTGGAACTCACTCTGTAGACCAGGCCTGCTTAAACTCACAACGATCTGCCTGCCTCTGCCTCGCCTCTCAAGTGCTCGGATTAAAGGGCGGTGCACCACCCCATGGCCCAGCTTGGAGCAGATTTTTTTTCTAAATGTCACAGTTTAGCGATAATCTTCTAGGAGTGGAATGACAGTATCATCAATAATGCTGATTGTATCTCTACTGGTAAATTATTTTATATGGCCAAAACATCACACAATGATTAATTGCTTTCTACTCTGGCTAAATAGGTCCCTCTGAATTTTGGAAATTACATGCATTCTTCAGGCCAGTTGTTTAAGTTGTGCTTTTAGAAAGCACAAAGAGGGCTAGAGGGATGTCTCAGTGGTTAAGAGCATTGGCTGTTCTTGCAGAAGATTTGGGTTTGATTCCCAATACTCACATGGAAACTAAGACTATATTTAACTCTAGTTCCAGGGGGATTCAAACACCTCTTCTGAACCTTTCTGGCCTTACATGACAAGGATGCACTTATATACCTTGCTGGTAATACACTCATACACATAAAATAATAAAAATAATAAATAAAAATATTTTTATAAAAGGCCCCAAAGAAAAAAATAGACATTCAGTAGTTTCCAAACTCATATGGAAATATATTTTAATATCAATGAGGAATTCTACAATCTTCTAAAGTTTTAGGCAAATACTGATATTATAATGCTTTCTTTAGAAATATAATATCAAGCTGGGCCGTCTTAGTAGGGCGCACTTGCCTTTAATCCTAGGCACTCAGGAGGCAGAGGCAGTCGGGCCGGGGCTCTTTGTGAGTTCAAGGGCCATTCCCTGGTTCTACAGAGTAAGTTCCAGCACCCAGCTGGGGCTCCGGGAGACCCTTGTCTCGAAAAGACCCACATATATATATATCTGAGATATATATATATAATATATATATATAGAGAGATAGAGAGAGAGAAGAGAATCTCACATTCAAGATGAATATACAACAAAATTATATTTTGTATGAAAATCAACAATATTTAATAAGAAAATGTATTACATAGATTTTATTTCTTAATTTGAGAACAATATTTATTTAGGAGTATAGCTATTTTGGAATATATGGTTCCTTCAGTAAATCCATACCCATTTGACAATATGAAATTCCTTCTCTCTCAAAATTAAAACAAACAGAAAAGCCACATTCTCACACAAATTCATTTTTCAAGGTATTATGTGCATTGCATTTAGACACAATATGTATTAATGCAAACAAAGTAAGCATTGTGTATTTAAGTTGATAAATGCTGGGAACATTGTTATTGCTACCAAATCATATCTGTGATTTGATTAATACCTTGAGCTTACCCTCTATTTCTAATTCCCACATTTACTTTTATCTTCTATGACCATTGCAGAATTGTGACATTTGCTTCAAATCTTCTGCAACCACACTCAGACTTAGGCAAATTTAAATACTACTGTTGATTTACTCAAAATTAAAATGGCTCTTCAACAGCCTCAGAGAGTTTTCTTTAGTTCACTTCGCTTCGACAGTTTTTAACAGCTCAAAGCTCTCTTTCATCCCTCTTACAGATGCAAGGGACACCCAAGATTGCCTTCATTCCCCTTGACTCTCTTCTAGGTGTGCAGGGAGCTGAAGATACTGTAATACATACCTTCTGTTTTTAGATAAAGTTTACTTAAGACTTTCTACAGAGAACATTCTTCCTCGCAGAGACAGATTTTGTTGTGTTGTTGTTGCTGTTGCTGTTATTCTGACACTTGGGGCAAAATTCAGGGCATTGCTCATGTTGAATAATGCTCTATCACTGAGCTGCACTCCAGGTCCTTGGAATTAGAATATATTTGAGACACTATACTGAGAACTTTCTTCTTACCCAACAAGAGACAACCAAAGCCTCTCTACATTATGCCTAACTTGCCTTAATAAATTCTGCCATCACTATTTTGGAAATTCTTCATGTAAGCTAGGTCAAGAGCTCTAAACTAAAAGAGATATCATACTCTAAGATGGTGACAGTGAAGAAAACAAAAGAGAAATAAAAAAATTAGAAAAAACAATGAAACACAAGCCACATGCACAATCAAGCACTTTTATGCATCCTTCTTCTAGTCAGTTCCTGAACTCTCACAGTCCTGCAGCTGAAAGTAGGAAGGACCTGAGAGCATTTAATCCACATGTTCCCAATCTGACCTGTGTTTTAGACTCACCTAGGATATTTAAAAGGAAAAGTTATATATTTTCCAGATACCTCTGGAGATGAGTCTTTGCATGTGTATATTTTTTATGTGTGAAGTGTTTTGCCTCAATGTGTGTTTGGGTACCATGTATATCCCTGCTACTCTTCTACTCTTCAGAGACCAGAAAAGGGTGTCAGATCTCCTGGAATTGGAGTAACAGATGGCTCTGAGCCACCATGTGGGTGCTAGGAGTTGAACTTAGGTCCTCTGCAAATAAATGCTCTTAACCACTGAGCTATCTCTCAAGCCCCAACAAGTATGCATTTTTAAGAACATGCTAGATGATGTTAACATGTAGAGAGGGCTGAGAACCACTGATACTTAACCCAAACTCAGGAGAACAAATTGATGTCCAAAGGACATAGATAAATATGGATTATAGATAATAGAAATATAGATAAGCCTAACCCTAACCCTAGCCATACATACATAGAGAGAGGGAAGGTGAGAGAGAGAGAAATTGCAAAAATATATTTGGTCAGGGCCTTCTTCTGGCAGCCTGTGTACAACATGAACACATCAGAATGTAGCCTGAGGGTGAGAAATGGGTGAAAATAATTTCCTCCCTATTCCTGAAGCCATCTAAAATTTAGGACAATGGTTCACACAAAGGACAGTTTTATTATTGTGAGGCTAGAAAACACAGTTACTTACTCTCAACAGTTTTCATATCAGATTAAACTTCCAAGTCTTCATTAAGTTGGTAGAGTATTGAAATTCACTGTTAAATGAAATTTAAGGAAAAGAAGTCTTAAAACAAAAGATAGTCACTGTACCAGTGTACCTGGGAATTTTCTAGATACACAACACTGGGCCCCAACCTAAAAGTGTTGAATCAGAAACTCTGGGAATTGGATCCAGCCATCTGGGTTTTAACTGGTCCTCTTGTGTGAGTCTATTTGGTACAGGCTAAAGTTTGAGAATTACTGAGTCTAGTAGAGCAAGATAAGAAACAAGGCAATAAGAAACAAGCCTGTCCACCCTGCAGGGGATCTGACACCCTCTTCTGGCCTCCATGGCACCAGCCCACATGTGCACATAACCACATACAGACACACAGACACAGAGACATACGATTACAAATCCAATTAATCTTTTTTAAAATAGATGTTTATATTAACTGTAAAGAGATTTCTCATTTTAAATTCAGTTCATCTTTTATTCTTTGCTTTAGAAAACTGATCTGTTTGATCCAGCAAAAAAGAAAAAAAAAAAGAAGAAAACTGATCTGTTGTATATTATGCAGCATGTTCAGTACAATGCCATGCATGAGATGAAATACAACAGTTATAATAGTAATAATCTGTATTTACTATTATTTATGTACTTTGCGAAGGAAAAAAAAGCAAACGGAAAATTTCTTCCTTTGCTTTAAACGACACATCCAAGTACATTATATATATTTTCAATCTTTATTATTTACATCTTTAAGTAAAGACAGTGGCTTGAGGGTCATTACAGGAATGCAAAGACAGGAGGCAAGAAGCATGCCAAATGACTGCATCTGTTATGCATAATTATTGCAATCCACTGGTATTGGGTGTGAAAGAAAAGATACCAAGTTATCGTTTATGTATTTCATTGTGAAAAGGTATGGACAAAAAGAAAAAATATTTAAAAATTAAAAATGGAGGTAAAATAAAGGCTGACTGCTGAGCTTTACTCAAATCCCAAATCCCTGAAGCTGCAAACACTAGTGATGGCCTTGAAGATAACCCTCCCATCAAGTGCACAAGAAGCCAGTTTCATTTTCTGAGACACTGCGACAGAATCTCACATATCTAGAAAGGATTGTCAGAATATGCACGCTTGCCCAGGATATAGGTGTCTATCATAGCTGACATAGAATGTGTTTATACTACTTAAAATGCACATAATATGAGATGTTTCTGGCATCAGACTATTTGGAAGGACTTCGAGACCTTCCTCTATCCTTTCCATTTATAAGTACATTAGAGCCTGGAGAAGGAATCCTCACTAAGAGTGTGAATACTTACAAATTTATATGTCTATTAAAATAAAATAGTTGAACATGCAAATCTTGCTGCAAAATGCCATGTTACAGAACTTCTGAAGGAAGGGAATGGACAATTCAACAATTACAGAATTGAAGGCAGCACTTTTCCAAATTGTTCAGATACATAAACCTATCAAGTTTATTCATGAATTTATTAATTAAGAGTGGATGGAGAAAGCAAAAAAACAGAATTTTGGATATTTAATCTTTGCATTATTTATTTAATTTTTGTTGATTACTTAAATCATTTTGATCATTACAAAGAAAATTAAATGTAGAGAAAATTTAATTTGAATAGAATCACTATTGCAATTTTTAATTCTTTTTGGGGGAGAGATCTTTTTGAGACAGGGTCTTCCTGTAGCCCCAGCTGGCCTGGAACTTGCTATATAGACCAGACTGGCCTTGAACTCATAGGGATCCGTCTGCCTCCACCTCCTGAGTGCTGGCACTACAGGCATGTGCCACCATGCCTGGAACAATTCTTTAATTCTTAAAACATTTATTTTTGTATGTAGAAATCTCTCTCTCTCTCGCTCTCTCTCTCTCTTTATCTCTCTGCATGTGTATACACATGCATGTGATAACTGGCAGGAATCAGTTCTCCCCTTCCACCATGTGGATCCCTGAGTTTGAACTCAGGTTGTCAGACTTGGTGGGAAACATCTGTACTTGCTGAGCCATCTTACTGACCCCACTATTTAGATGTTTATGTATTTCTAATATGTTTGTATTCTTTTAAATTTAAGTTTTTGAGACTTCCACACATGAGTACTGTATTCATATCATTCCCTCCCTCCCCCCTCCAACTTCTCTCATATTTCTCCCACTCCATCTCAATATCCTGATCTCTTCTATTTTAAAATATTTTATGTATATGGGTGTACTGCCTGCATGTATATAAGTGCACCTGTGTCACGTAATGCCAGAGGAGGTCTGAAGAGGGTGTCAGACCCCCTGGAACTAGAGTTATAGAAGGCTATAGTCACCATGTGGGTGCTGGGATCCAAACCCTGGTCCTCTGCAAAAAAGAACAGCCAGTGCTCTTAACTGCTGAGCCACCTCTCCAGCCCTTCAATCTCCTCTCTTTAAAATTATGGTTATATTGTGGTTTCAGTTATGTCTCTTGGTGGCAACATATAAATTCATAAGCATATTTTGAAAAATGTAACATATAAGAAAAAGGCTTAGTGCTATCATCTACGTGGAATTCTACTATATTCAAGACTTTGAATATACCAGGCACAATGGTAAATGCCTGCGCTCCCAACATGTAGGAGGCTGAGGCAGAATGGCAAAATGAAGGCTTGTCTGGGCAATTCAACAAGACCCTGACTCAGAATGAAAAATGAAAAATCACTGAGGGTGTTGCCCACTGACAAAACACTTACCTAGCATGTGCAAGACTCTGTTTGATCTCTGCTACTAGAAAGCAAAAGAGAATTTGAACAAATTTTTTATTTATTTTTATTTTATATGTATGAGTGCTCTGCCTATATGCATGTAAGTGCACCATGTGCATGCAATGCTCATAGAGGCCAGAAGAGAACATCTAACCCTCTGAAACTGGGGTAATAATTATGGACAGTTGTGAGCTGCCTTATGGGTACTGGGAACTGAATCCAAGTCCTCTGCAAGAGTAGCCAGTGCTCTTATCTGTTGAACCACCACTCTATTTCCTGAAAGAAAAGATTTTTGTGAGTTTATATTCTATTATATTTGAAATGCAAATCATAGGGATAGTAAAATGATATTAGAAGCATTCCAGTTTCTACACAATTAGGAAAATGTGAATTAGAAAGAAATTAAGAAATTTTGCTTTTAATTTTCATTTGTAATTCTACTAATATTTGGGAAAAATTCTTTTCAAACAATATTATTGATGGAAACATCTCAAATCCAACCTAGAAAAGAAAGTCTGGAAGTCTGCTTTTGAAGATGCTTGTCCCCACACAGCATAGCTAACTTAAAAATCAGATTACAAGCAGATTGCTTTTAAGTGGTAACTGTGGTGTCACTGCTCAGAGCCCTGCACATAGCCGAATCTTGAGGATCTGTTCTGGAAAGCTTTAATTAAATCAGAAAATCAGCTTGACTCCATTCTTCCACAGATCAAGCTCCATCCCCAGTTGACCCAAAGTGATCCCTTAGTTTAGTGAGCAACTGCACTTTTTCTCACACTATTACACTACTTTTTACCCACCCCAACATTTTTACTTTTTTATCAAATGAAAGTCACAACATTTATTGTAAGTACCTGTAAGGATAATTTTGTACAGATGATTTCTAGAACAGAGCCATCATATATATATATGAATATATGTATATCTATATATATATAGAGAGAGAGAGATTATATATATATATGAATGTATAAGAATGGAGTCAAGCTGATTTTCTGATTTAATTAAAGCTTTCCAGAACAGATCCTCAAGATTCGGCTATGTGCAGGGCTCTGAGCACTGACACCACAGTTACCACTTAAAAGCAATCTGCTTGTAATCTGATTTTTAAGATTATATATATATATATATATAGATAGATAGATAGATAGATAGATATAGATATAGATTATATATATATAGATATAGATACATATATCTATATATATAGATAGATATAGATACATATATCTATCTATATATATATAGATAGATATATATAGATATATATATATATAACTAAAAATTGTTCTCACTGAACAACCCCTATTCACTTGGACCATCTATCTCCTGATGATCATGCCTCTTCTTCCTGTCTCAGCATTTTGACTATTTCATATTCCTCATGTCAGTGGCACCATGGAATATTTGTTATTCTATGGGTTTATTTCATTTAGCATAATTTCCTCGAAGTTCATCAAAATTATATTCAATCCTGTCACAGATGGAATTCTCTCTTTTCTTTTTTTTTAAATTTTTTTTAATTTTTATTTATTTCTGTGTGTGTATGAATGTACTGTCTGCATGCAAGTTTGTGCACCCGAGGTCAGAAGAGGGTGTCGGACTCCCCTGGAACTGGAGTTCTCCTGGAATTGGAGTTTCAGATGGTTCTCGGCAGCCATGTGGTTGCTGGGGATCGAACCCGGGTCCTCTGTAAGAGCAGTCGGCGCTCTTAACCGCTAGGCCATCTCTCCAGCCCTTTTTTTAATTTTTTTTAATTTTTATTTATGAATTCTCTCTTTTCTTAAAGGTGAAACATATTTAATGTTTTCTTTATTCATAAGCACATTAAGGTTACTTCTACAACCTAACTATGGTAAATAAGGCTTCAGTGATTGTGGAAGTTCAAATATCTTTTGAGGGGCTGCAGAGATGGCTCAGTTGGTAAAGAGCTTGCTTTAGCATGAAGATGTGAATTTGATCCCTGGAATCCACATTTAAAACAAGAAAAAAAAAATGGGTTCAGTAGCCCATGCTTGTAATCCCAGGCTGATTGTAGAACACCAACAGGTAGATCCGAGGCTTTCTGGCTAGTCTAGCCTACTTGATGAGCTCCAGGCCACTGAGAGAACTTGTCCCCCCAAAAAAGAAAAACTAAGGAGAATGATACCTGAAGAACAACGCCTGTGGTTGACTTCGATCTCTACATGCATAAACACAAATGTGCAGTTTAAAACATACACACACACATACATACACACACACACACACACACACACAGAGTATCTACTGGAGGTCCTTATTTCAATTTTTTCAATAATTGCTCAAAAGTAGGATATGCACCATACAATGTTTCTGTTTTCAATTTTGTTAGCAGCCTCGTCACTGTTTTCAACAGTAGCTGTTCCATTGTTACATTCCAAATAGTGCACAGGATACCAAGTTCTCTATGATTTTGGAAATACTGGTCTTTTTGAAAATTAGCATCCACTCTAATTGCTCTGAGAAGATTCCTTCCTATGGTACCAATTTGCATTTCCCTGAGGACTAGTGTTATTGAACATCTTCTTATACACTTGTTGACCACGTATGTATTTTCTTGGGAGAAATGTCTACCAATCCACCCCAGTTCATTCATTCTGCCATACGTGTCTTGCATCTTTCTCTCAGTCTTACTGAAGATTTTTTTTTTCTGCAGAGGCTTGTTGTTTTGAGCAGAATTTAACTGTATCAGTCAGTTCTTTAACCCAGTCCTTATGTTGTCATTGTTGTTGTTGTTGTTACCACCCTTTTGGGTTGCTCCAAAATATGCCTATATAAACATCACATATGTATCAAAACTATGACCTCTGAGAATCAACTGTACATTAATTCCAAAATATATTTTGGCATTCACATTTTCCCTTTAGTTTTATATTACTCTAAAATATGAATACATATCTTCCACCCATATCCAGTAATTACAATGGCTGAAAATAAATGGTATGTCAATCCTAGAGCCCGTTAAGTGAGTCACATTATAACAGCACAGTTTCTTTCAGATAAAAAGAAATGTAACAATAATGTTGCTCAGCTTGCCTTTCAACTGGGGATTTGATGTTAGCATCCACAAATGAGGGAAACCATTCCCACTTTGTTTTGGGGGGACTGTGTTACTTCACTTAGCATAATGGCTTTGAGTACCATCCATTTAACTGCAAAGTTCATGATGTCATCTTTCTTTACTACTGCATAGAACTCCATTGTGTAGATGCACCACATTTTTGTTAGCCACTAGTTAGTTGAGCCGCATTTGGGTTGGTTCCAGCTCTTCCCTATTGTGAAAAGAGCTGCAATATACATAGATGTGCATGTGTCTTTGTGGTAGGATGAGTCTTGTAGGTATAAACCCAAGAGTGGTATGGCTGGGTCAGGTGGTAGGCTCATTTTGAGTCTTTTAAGGGTTCTCCACACTGCTTTCTACAGTGGTTGTACTAGTTTATATTCCTACCAGCAGTGGATGAATGTTCCCCTTTCCCCAAAACCTCTCTATCATTTGGTGTCTTTTGTTTTCTTGATTGGAGTAAGATGATATCTTAGAGTGGTTTTAATTTGCATTTTCTTAATTATTAATGATGTTGAACACTTTTTAAGATATATCTCAGCCATCTTTCCTTCCTCACTGGTGAAGTCTCTGTTCAGTTCTTTATTCCGTCTTTTGAGTAGGTCATTTGTTTTCTTACTTCTTTGTTTTTCTGAGTAGTCTGTATATTCTGCATGTTAATTCTCTATCAGATGTATCACTGGTGAAGGTTTCCTCCCACTCTGTAGGTTTTTTCTTCAGTTCCTTGATTGTTTCTTTCACTTTTGAGTTTGATGAGGTCCCATTTGTCAACTGTTGACCTTATTTCCTGTGCTGCTGATGTTTGATTTAGGAAGTCTTTTCCTACGCCTATGTCTTATAAGTTACTGCCAACTTTTTTTTCTATTGCCTTCAGGGTTTGGGTTTTCACATTGAGATCTTTGATCCACTTGGAGTTGATTTTTTGTACGGGGTGAGAGATAGGGGTTTAATTTTGCTCTTCTACGTGATCCAGTTTTGCCAACACCATTTGCTGAAGATGCTATCTTCCCTCCATTGAGCTTTTTGGGCCCTTTTGTCAAATATGAGGTGGCTGCAATTGTATGAGCTCAAGTTTGGATCTTCAATTTTGTTCCATTGGTCAACTGGTCTGTTTTTGTGGCAGTACCAGGCTGTCTTTATGACTATAGCCCTGTAATATAGCTTTTAAAGTAATCCCCCCTGTATTACACTTTTTGCTTGGTGTTGCTTTAGCTATTCAGGGTCTTTTGTTTTTTCCCATATGAATCTAAGGATTTGAAGGGGACAAGGCTGCCCCCTATCTCCACTCCTCTTCAATATCGTGCTTGAAACTCTTGCTAGGGCAATAAGTCAGGAAAGGGGAATTAAAGGAGTACTAATAGAAAAGAAGAAATAAAACTATCCCTTTTTGCAAATGATATGATAGTTTACCTAAGGGATGATAAAAACTCCACCAGAAAACTCCTAAAGACAGTTAAAAGTTTCAGTAAAGTGGCAGGATACAAAATAAACCTAGAAAAATCAGTAGCCTTTCTTTACACCAACAATAGGCAATGGGAGAATGAATGTAAGGAGACCTTCCCAATCACAATAACCTCAAAAAAAAAAAAAATACCTGGGAACAAACCTAACTAAAGACACCAAAGATCTCTACAACAAAAATTTTAAAACCCTGAAGAAGGAGATTGAAGATGACATCAAAAAATGGAAAGACCTCCCATGCTCATGGATTGGAAAAATTAATATAGTAAAAATGTCCATTCTACCCAAATTAATATACAGATTCAATGCAATCCCAATCAAAATCCCCATGAGCTTCTTCACAGACTTGGGGAAAAAAATCCTTTATGTCTGTTTTAGTAGTAAATATTAATTATACATTATAATGGGTTTCATTGAGAAATTTCCATACATGTAAATAATATATACTTTGATCATATTAATCCCTCATTTTTCGGTCCCAATCCCACTCCTGCTGATGAATGTTCTCTCTCTCTCTCTCTCTCTCTCTCTCTCTCTCTCTCTCTCTCTCTCTCTTTTGTCTTTTTGAGACAGGGTCTCCCTATAGCCCCAGCTGGCCCAGAACTCACTCTGTAGACCAGGCTGCCCTTGACCACAGAGATCTGCCTGCCTCTGCCTCCTGAGTGCTAGGAATAAAGGCATGCACCACCACGCCCGGCTGGGAATCAAACCTGGTTCCTCTGCAAGAGCAGTTGGTGCTCTTAACCACTGAGCCATCTCTCCAGCCCGATCACCTTTCTTTCTGTTCTCCTGCCTGCATCTTTTATGACCCAGGGATTTAATTAGGATTATTTACAGCAGCATGGATAAGGGCTTTTAAAGATCAAGAACAGTTTACCTAGTGGTTAGACCACTGAAGAAGATGTTTCTCCTTCCCCAGCCAGCATGAGCTATCTACAGATATTTTCAGGAAGGATGGGACCTCATGAGCCCCATCCCACCTCTAAGACAGAATATTAACATATCTATGTCAGTAATCTATGAGTTACTGAGTGCAAGGACGAAGTCATACCCAGAAGACCACATTCCACAGCACCCCCACTCTTGCCTTCACTTTACCCCATTGACAGTCATGTCTTGTCTAGACTCTGACCACTTATAAGTTTTTGAAAATACCATGCACTTCAAAACAAAGCCTCTGTGATTAAAGCTTAAAGTACTATCTATGGGCATAAGCATGAATATATGCTATAACACCTCCATGTAGCATTACAGTAAGTTCCCCTCTAGGACCTATAGAACACCCAGCCACAGGCTTTTGATCAAGTTTGTAGTACATGATGTGAATCCTCTCATGTGGAGCAGGTCTCAAATCCAATCAGAAAGTGGTGGTTACTCTCATAATAATTAAGCCACTACTGCATAAGTGGGCACACCTTGTTGGTAGGTCAATAGTGTAGCATTGCTGGAGAGATGGCCTAGCAGTTAAGAGCACCTACTGCTCTTGCAGAGGACCCAGGTTCGATCCCCAGCACCCACATGGTGGCTGAGAACTGTCTGTAACTCCAGTTCTGGGAGAACTCCAGATCCAGGGGAATCTGAGACCCTCTTCTGCCTCTGCGGCATTGCACAACACGGGTGCACAGACCTACATGCAGACAGTACATTCATACACATACAAAAATAAATAAAAATAAAAAAATAGTGCAGCATGCAATGTAAACAACTGAGTAAGACTATTGATGACAGCTCTCCCCCACCAGTCTGCATAGCACCTTCTGTCACCATGAAAGCTATTTCAGCTTATCCAGGTCACTTTCTCTACATCCTACAACCAACGCATGTAGTATCTTCAGCAATAGGGTCCTAACATATGGTGAGAGACCAAGAGCAATGGTTCTAGCCTGTGTTGTTTTAGAGCCCTCTGGGCCCTCTCTGATTGGCAGTTCATAGGAAATTAGCCCACTTTAGCGTTGGGATTTTCATTTAATAACATATCGCTTCTGGGGAAGCATTATTCAAAGTACATATTCAGAGTACATCTGCTCAAACTCTCTTATTTTTAAATAACTTACAGTAATCAGGTTTCATTGTGGCTGTTTCATATGTCCTTCCTTTGGCTGACCCCCTCGGCCCCTCTTCCCCATCTCCACTCTTGCTTAAACATTTCCACGCCTGGTATTCTCCCCCCCCCACTTTCACAGTACATACAATTCTGCTGCCCTCCCAGCCCAAGCCTCTTTTGTCTTCCTTTCAGGAGCCCCTTTCTATTTTTATGGTCTCTACATAATCTTCATTTATTAATGAAATTCTTCAATATTCCAGCTGGCTAGAGTTAAAGTTTACGTGGTGTGTGTGTGTGTGTGTGTGTGTGTGTGTGTGTGTTTTGGCATTAAATGAAGGAATTCTAAGGCACTCTATAATCTCCCCTATTTTTCAGTATGAATCTCATGGAACAAACTCACATTTTCATATCTCTTTTGAAATTATCAACATACTGTTACTTGATGAGCTGATGACTCTCACTCCTAAACATTCCCTAAAAATATGTCCTATCCTAGAGTATCCACTAACACCGTCCATCTATCCATCTTCACCAGCCAAAGCTCTACCTGGACACCACCTCCTCAATATGTATCACATCTTCCATTAGATCTCAAACTCTCTCCTCCTTCCACAGTCTGAATATGGTCTTTCTCCCACTTGAGTGTTTGACAAATGCCACGTATCCCAGTTGAACTTGTAATTCTGGCTAATTGTGAAATTGTCCAATATATGAACTATCATAATCTGTGCTCCCTAAAGTGCAAAGACAAAAACTTATGTTCTATAAAATCTTCCACCGAGTATATATGTAACAAATTATTTATTGAGAGAATGATGGCATGAATGAATGAATGAATGGGCAAATGAATGGGCAAATGAATGGGCAAATGAATGGAGAGTGGATGTCCTTCACTCCTAGTGGCTGAAAGTGTTTCAAAATCTCAATATTTTACCAAAACACATGCATGCCTTTGTCAGAGAATTCATATGCAGAGGAGGATTTCTGAATCAAAGCATTTTTGATTATCTACGAACAAAGTGCTTGTTTTGTCAATTATCCACAGCGATATGAAACTTCTTTGATGTCCTGCTCAGCCAGGTAAGATTAATGAAAGAACAAAATTGAAAGGAAGCCACGGTTGAATGTGAGTTTATATGAATCTTGACACTTAGCAAAAGCAAAGAAAGATTTTAAGCAAATTCAGATTTGGAATTTACTGTCACATGCAGTAAATTAGAAGACTGAAAAGTGGTAACTTAGTAACTTTTCTTATAGCTCTTGTTATAGAGGCATAAAAGTGTCTTCTGTATCCGACTGCATATATTTCTTGGCTTATATATAGAATGCAATAAAGCCAAATGAGCTTATATTATATACCTTTTGTTTACTTTTTCACTTCAAGGTATGCAAGAAATAAAAATGTAGCCTAATAACACTAAGCGTATTTATTTTAATGTATCTCTAGCTTCATTTTTTTCACCTTACAAACAACTAAGAGATCCTCAAGAATATTTAAAATGAATCTGTATTCCATCTAAAAAATTATAGAGAAAATCATGACCTTGGCATACACATTTGATATTATCAATTTATTCATTCAATGAAAAGATATGGAAAGGTAAAATCCTTTGAAGAAAACCATTTCCTTTACTGTAGTAGGAAGATATGCCCCTGAGTTTAGATAAGAGGTGTTTAATAGAGGAGGGATTATTCTAAAAAGCACCTCCCACCATTTGATATGCCCTTCATTTAGAAGATTTAGGCAGCTATAGCTAATCCTAAAATTAATATAGTTATATTCTCTTGCTAAATACACCTGAGACTCAATCCGGTTGCTGCACATGCCCACCCAGGGAGTTTGGAACAATTTAATACACATCACAAACCCAAAGGGACCCATAAGAAAATCCTCAAACCAGGGCATGGTGGCAAATGCCTGTAATCCCAGCATTTAGGAGACTGAAGTAGTCACACAATTTGGAGAACTGTGAGTTATTTGTCAACCTAGGCTACACAGAAAGACCCTGTCTCAAGAACATTTTTGAAAATAAAAGGAAGGCCTATAAAACAGCTCAGCTCACTGTTACAGTTTGAAACAGATGTCTCCCACAGGCTCATGTTTTAAGCCCTTGGTCCCCAGATTGTGGTACTATTTTAAAGGATATATAGCCTTTAAGAGATAAAGTCTGGGGCTAGAGAGATGCTTAGCTATTAAGAAAACTTGCTACTCTCTCAGGTGACCCAAGTTGGTTTCCTAGCGTCCATGTCAAACAGTTCACAATTGCCTATAATTCCCAGCTCCAAGGGATCCACACTCTGTTCTGGCCTCCTTGAATACTTGTATACACCTAGTAGACACACACACACACACACACACACACACACACACACACATGATAGATGATAGATAGATAGATCATAGATAGATAGATCATAGATAGATAGATCATAATAGATAGATAGATAGATATAGATAGATAGATAGATAGATAGATAGATAGATGATAGATAATAGAAAGATCACAGATAGATAGATGATTGATAGACAGGTAGATAGATGATAGATAGATAGATGATAGATAGATAGATAGATAGATAGATAGATAGATAGATAGATGATAGATGATAGATAGATCTTTTGTAAATAGGGAGCATCCTGCTTACATCCCAGAAGGTTGGCCTTTGATGGTCACACCAGTGTGATTCCAGCCTGCTGTTTTATGGTCCACCATGTCCCCTATCTCCACCGAGGGAGCTGTTTCTACTGTGAGGCAGTTGCAACCGTAGTAGACTAAAATCTCTCCAAAACCATGATCCAAAATAAACCTTTCCTCCTTTAAGTTGGTTCTGTCAAATATTTGGTCACAGCAATGCAAAAGTAACTAATGCCTCCACTGTGGTAATAAATTCCCAAGCTTAGACAAGAATACAGGAATCTCAGAGAGAATCTTCCAGCCAGACTGGCATTGAAACTCCTACTGTCAATGACATCATTACCATCTCTAGAGGTGAGAAGGGCCCAAGAGGAGCAATGCCCAATCTGCTGCAGAACTCGAGGCCACCTCTGCTTCAATTGCTGCACAGTAGGATGCTCATTATTTCCTCCCTGTTTTCCCTTAGCGTGGTATCTGGTGGGATGACAATGCAGCTGATTCCTGAGACTTTGAATTGCTTCCAGGAGCATCGTCAGGAGCCAGGAGCATTGCCATGTCATTGTTTAGATGTTTTATCCTTCCCTACAGCTCCATGCAGATGGTCTGTTTTTCACAAGTCATTGGTGACAAATTTGGTTGCCAAATACCACTCAGGAATCATACTTTGTAACAGCTTTTTTACTTAAAAATATTTCATTGAGAAAACAAAACACTTATAAACATCACTTACAGATGAGGAGCCATCACTCACCTGTAGGTGGGTGGTTTTTTAATCATTCAGAGTGGTCAAACTTATGATTACCAAATTGTATCAGTTGTAATTTTATTTGAATTTTCAAAATGTTTTAAATCTTAGGATTAATAGTAGGTTAGACTTTTCCCTAATAAGAATATTTTAGAAACATGGCTATAAGACTTTTGTTTTTATTCCCAAAATGTAGGCTGGCTCAATGTCAGTAAGCAGAGTTAGAAACTGTTGTTAGTAAGAACGATATTAAGCTGTCCATTTCTCCTGTTTATTAACTGAGCTACTTCTCCTTTCTGCTGCAAATCACTCTGCTTGGCTTCCTCTGCTGCTCAAATAGGATACAAAATTGGCACAGTTCAGCCTAGTTCCTCAAATGAAAATTGACAAGAATACAGTATATTAAACTATTACATATTCCTCACTTTCACTATATAAGTGAACTTCCAGAAACAAATACAGTATACTAGTAACTGTTAACCACTTCTGAGAACTACTAACTCATTTCACTAGAGCTCTTTTGGTCTATGTTCTGCACATGTTTGAGTAGAGTCTGACAGTACATCACTCTCAATCCTGTCATGGTCTAGTGGTCAGCCATCTTTAACCTTGACTTGTTGACACTTTTGCCACTTCATCTTTTATATATATATATATATAAGACTAAAAACTATATAATAAATATATATATTTTATTTTTTTATGTATGCATGTATGTATAATTGTGCATGTTGTAAATGTACCCATGTACGTCAGCAAAAACTCCAAGGTGTCAGAAGAGGGTATATGAATACACCCTGAACTGGAGTTCTGAATGGTTATTAGCTGCATGTGGTGCTACGGGAATAGATGAACCAGGTCCTCCTGAGGAAGAGCAGTCAGTGCTCTATAACTGCTGATCCATCTCTCCCAATCCACTCTAGCACAAGTATATATATTTTTATAATACTTATTATATATTTACTATATATAGTAAAGATAACAACCATATACTCCTCAACCATGATAATGGATATATTATTAGTATATATATATATATTACTGCCCCCCCAACAAACAAGCATGATGTTTTTTCAATTCACAACTTCAGGATTTGCACAGATGAAACAATTAACAAAGAACAAATATGCAATCTAGATGGTATAGGCTTTCAGAGCAACAGCAATCCAAGGAAATGGGGTCAGCATTGAAGGGCAGGAGAAAGTAGAGGGTAGTCTATTGAAGGCAGGAGGTTTAAATTTGGATGAATCTTCCATCTAAGTGAGTTCCTAAACTTAGATCAGGTCCTATCAAGAAGGGTATCAAGGGTACAAGATCATATCTGAGGAAATTCCCATAGATAGAACATTAATATAAGCAATGCAAAAGACTGAGAAAATAAACATTTGACCAATGATTTGGTAAGGTGCTTGTCTAACATGCATGAAGCCCTGGGTTCCATTCATAGCACTGCTTTCAGCAAAACTCATGTTTTATTAGCTGTTAATTCTGAACCAACTTACTATGCATTGATTCTAGTACTTGGTGGGAACAGGTTAGGAAGAAACAAATTCTGAGCTGGGCATGGTGGTCTATGCCTTTAATCCCAGCATTATATCTACACTTAGTTAATTTCTCATCGCTTTCTCCAAGTGGCTTTTTCTAATTATTTAGAGCCTATATAAGACCTTAACTCTGTGCCTTCATCCTGTTGAACATACATATATGCCATCTCTTCTGTAACAGTTAGCTGGATCACCCACACCATTCTCCACCAACTTCTCATGTCTATCCATTTTCCTAAACTTGCTCTCAGCAAGAGGGGTGTGTGTGTGTGTGTGTGTGTGTGTGTGTGTGTGTGTGTGTGTTCTTCCCATGTAGTCCTTCTCTAGTCTAAAGATATTTCTCCATTATGCATTTTCCCATGTATTTGACTCTTAAATGCCTTCATTTAATAACTGAGCTTTCTCTTGCCTGTTCTTATTAATGTCTAATTCTCAGCTGTGCCTTCACTTCTGCCTATGAATCAGTTCCCAGTACCCCAGTTAAAAATAAAATGAAATGAAAATTAAAATAAAACCTTTCAAGTCTGTTCTTCTTTCCTTGCTATATTATACAGGAGAGACAGGAGGGGAGAAAGGGAGGGAGGGAGAGAGAGAGAGAGAGAGAGAGAGAGAGAGAGAGAGAGAGAGAGAGAAATGTAGCCCTTTGCACATTTACTTCAGCAGTAATTTCTCAACTTTGCTTTAGTGGCTTTCACAATGCTTCTGACAAAAAAATATTTCCAATAACATTTTGGCTTAGAGTAATGAGTTTATGGGGGGAGTCAAGATGGCTCAACAGATAACCAAGCCTGACAACTTGATTTGGATCCCTGAGATCCACATGGTGAAAAGAGAAAACCAATTCCTGTAAGTTGTCCTCTGACTTAACACAACACGGCATGACTGCATGCATGCACATACATATACACACACATACACATATATACGCACACTCATACACAAACATGCAAACACACAAAGTAAACATAATGTAATTTTAAACTATATATAAAAATAAGCTTATGAGTGAATGCTAAACTCTGAATCATGACTAGTTTTGAATGACCAATATTCAAATTAAAGTAATTCAAACCTAAAATTCTTAATAATTATTGTTTAAAATTAGCTGGAAAAGAGTATAGAGCAAAATGCAAATAGTAATGGATAGACTTGTGAATATTTGACAAAAGAGAAGTGCAAAATTGGCCAGAAATATGGGCAAAGAGGGCTGGAAACCTGGTGATAAAACCACATTGCCTGTGTGATCTTTTTATCCATTCATCTACTGGAGGCATCTATGTTGATTCCAAAGCCTGGCTATGAAATGAGTGAACTTAAAAATTTATGATGATTGGGCTGGAGAGATGGTCTAGCGGTTAAGAGTGGCGACTGCTCTTGCAGAGGACCCAGGTTCGATCCCCAGCACCCACATGGCAGCTGAGAAACGTCTTTAAATTCAGTTCCAGGGGAATCCAACACTCTCTTCTGACCTTCCTCAGAATTTCACAACACAGGTGCACAAACCTACATGCAGACAGCACATTCATATAAAAATAAATAAAATTTAAAAAATTATGATATATGACCATTATGATCCTCACAAAGATGATCTTATGTGATTAATTACTTCCTAAATTTCTGTTCAGAAAAAACAAATATATTCTGAGTGAGCCGAGAAGTCTCGGCAAGGGAGAGGGATGGGGAATAGTAACTTTATTTTATTGTCTATGAGACCTGGACCTGCCAGATGGCTCAGAGGGTAAAGGCACTTGCCTTGAAGTCTAAAGATTTGAGTTGGATCTTCAAGACCCATGTAATAGAAAAAGAGACCTGACTCCCACAAATTGTCCTCTGACATCCACAGTGGCCTGTGCACCCCCCCCACACACACACACACTAACTAAACAAACAGGTTAAAATTTTAGAAAAGTTTAAAGATACATAAGACCAAAAAGAAAAAGGCTTCTTGCCTTTCAACTCAAAACATGAAGGCAATGGGAAATAAGTACATATTGATAATAATGTAAAATGAAGTTTGGCACACAACATCTGTGGTCCTTTGTACATAGAAGGGTTAAAGTTATGAGATTGTTCCCACTCATTCAAGCCTTGAGTGTAAAACCTCAGCATATGATAATTAGATTGTAAGGAGACAATGACACTAAACTGCCAATAAAATCTCTGCGTTCAGCTTGTTCCTGCCACTGAATATAAGGCACCAATGTAGATCAAGAATGACTTCATACATTCACTGAATTCTCAAGCTTCAACTTCTTATCAGCTGAAAACGCCTCATATTTGAATATTTTACAATGCAATTTTATTATAGCATTGATATCATTTTCTCTAGCAATTATTCTGTTGGGAAAGGTGTGTTGTGTTTTCATTTATAATTCAGCAACAATGATTTGTATGCAGTACACCAATTAAAAAACTAATTCTTTCCTTAATTGCACTATTATATTATCTTTTATTTTTATTAGTGTTTTGAAGTTGAGATTTTGCTCTTAAATTCATTTAGAACAATCTAAGTGTGGCTTAAGAAGACTCTTGGGGTCCAACTTATGCTGGATAATTTAGAAAAAGTTCAAATTGCTAAAAATATGAAAAAGTACATCATGTAAAATAGGGAGGAGAATGAATCAAGTTTTTGATTTTTCCTGTGGGAAATAACTTTAATTTTATGAGAAAATGCTATTGCTGGTTTTGCTTCAGGTAAGAGTATTAATGCATTTTTGAGAAATAGAGAGAGAGAGGAAGGAAGGAAGGAAGGAAGGAAGGAAGGAAGGAAGGAAGGAAGGAAGGAAAGAAGGAAAGAAGGAAAGAAGGAAAGAAGGAAAGAAGGGAAAGAAGGGAAAGAAGGGAAAGAAAGAGAGAGAGAGATTTTTAAGACAGGAAGTTGGGCTGTAATCAGTTGGCAAGGTCAGTTTGAGCTCAGTAATCAGCTAGGTCTTTGTTTAAAGCTGCTTGTGAATAAATTATTTTTCCATACCAGGAAAAAGTCAGAGCATTGGAGTCTTCTGGCAGCTGTAGAACATTTGATACAGTCTTGATTTTTCAGTGACAAATTATCAGATGGTATTAACTCCAATTTTTTCTTTTCCAAGTGAGAAATTTTGTGCACAGAGCCGTGAGTTTTAAAGCAATACCAGCTGGGCGCGGTGGCACACACCTTTAATCCTAGCACTTGGGAGGCAGAGGCAGGCAGATCTTTGTGAGTTCAAGGCCAGCCTGGTCTACAGAGTGAGTTCCAGGACAGCTGGGGCTACAGGGAGACCCTGTCTCGAAAAGACAAAAAAAATAATAATAATAATTAATTAATTAATTAATTAAAGCAATACCAGACAGAGATTTCATTAACATTGCAATTTTATTGCTTCTCTGTTTAATCTTTACTTCAACTCTTTGGTTACTTAGAGAGATTGGGGTGATTTATTTGTAAAACATGATTTGTTACTGCTGATATACAGCGTTCTTAGCCTAGAAATCCATGTACTCTTTAGGGCAGGGGTCTATGAACTTTTCCTAAAAAAAAGCTACACGGAAAATATTTTAGACTTTGCAACCACATGGTCTCAGTAGCAAGTCAATAATTCTATTGTTTTACTGTAAGCATAAGTCTACATAATTTGTACACCAATGGGTGAGGCTATGTTCAAATAAAGTTTTACTTATATCAGTGAATAGACTCAAGCCATAATTTGTTGATTTCTGGTGAAGGCAATATCTTTGCATGGGGGCCCAGAGCTAAAAGGTTTAAGGACTTAAGAAATATCTGGACAATAACTACATTAAAAAATTATTCAAGATCTTTGGCTAACAGGGAAATGCAAATTAAAGAGAGGGCATCTCACCCCAGTCAGAATAGCTAACATCAAGGAAATGAACAACAAATAATGGTGGGGATGTGTGAAAAGAGAAAATCTTATTCACGGCTGGTAGGTCTGTAGACAGGTATCTTCACTGTGGGGATCAGTACGAAGGTTTCTCAAAAGACTAAAAATAGAACAACCAGAAGGTCATGCTATGCAACTCCTGGAGCTGGATCAAAGCCCTACCACAGAGACACATGCAAATCCATGTGTATGGCTGCACTATTCATAATCGGTAAGAAATGAAACCAACCCCAGTGTCCACCCACATATGAGTTGATCAGGAAAACGTAGTACAGGGCTCAGCAGTTAAGAACACTGGATGCTCTTGCAGAGGATCTGGGTTCAGTTCCTAGCACCCACATGAAAGCTACCAACCATTCCAGAACTCCAGTTCCAGGGAATCCAGTGCCCGCTTCTGGCCTCTGCGGACATTGCACTTACTTACATACATGTATGGAAAACACTCTTATATGTAAAATAATTTTTTAAAAAGAAAATACCATACATGTGCACAGTTGAATTTTATTCATCCATAAGGAAGATGAAGTGGATGAAACTGAAATTTATTGTTAAGCAAAAATCCTAGAATCAGAAAAACAAATATCATGTTTCTCTCACACATGGATCCTAGATTTTTATTTACGTTGTATATTACATATGTGGGGAAGGATGTGCATCATGAAACCAGAGAGGGGATCACATGGGGGAAGAGACCTTACGGGAGGGGAGGGAAGAAAAAGAGGTGATAGAATCCCTGAGACATGAAAGCAGAAGGGGGCTGTTGGGGGACAGTGGGAACTGGTGGGAGGGGTGTAGGGAGGCGGGAAAGAGGAGTGGGGAAGAATCAACAAGACAGAGAATATATGAAAACGCCACAAGGAAACCCTTTACTTTGCACATACCTTTAAACAACCAAATGGATAAAAGAAGAAACAGCACCTCTTACTCTGTAATTCACAAGATTTCACTGGCCACAAACAGCACACTCAAATAAGTGGTACAGAATTTTCCTGTTCTTTCAGTGGCTGCTTTTTGTCGATTTTTTGTTGGCTGAATTAAACTGTTCCACCACCCATCTACCGGGAGAGCACCTGAGCTGTGACCCTGCATTGACATCAGTGTGACATGAAGGATGGCAGGCTGTTTCTGAGCCCCTAGTCTGGAAAAGGAGATGCTTTAGTGCTTGACATTAAAAACAGATGCTCACATGACTTTTCCTTGCCCCTCCATGTTGCTCTTTTCTATGAGTTACCACGGATGACCTGTGAAGTCCTAACGCAGCCCAGGAAAAGGACCGTCCCCTCATCTGTGTTCTCATCCAATATTCTCATCCCAAGATTGTACAACTCGATATTTCTTTCAGATTTCTTTATTTTTACTGAATAAATTAATACAAAGTGCTAGCCTACCCTGCTGTGATTTTTTTTTATTAAGGTTGGTTGAGTATCAAGTTTCAATTCCTCTAACTTACTGCACTAGTTCTTTGAGCAACTATCTCATTTCCTCTGGAGAGAGAGCCTATTTGAAGATTTAAATCCCCTCTTCAAAACCTTTGCTTCTGGAGAAAAGGGTGTGTGCACCTATAACAAAGAAAGCAGAAGAATCAGTTTACACAACCTTCCAGCCTGCCACTCAGTTATATAGATTTTAAAGTTTTTAAAAATATTACCTTTAACTCTTATATTTTAGTAAATAGAAAGGAATATATCTAATGAAAATTTTAGCTACTTCTAACAGCTGGTTAAATCATTATACTTCTCGAAGGACCAAGTTGCTTTTATCTTTCATGTGTGTGATGTGCGTAGGATATGTGTGTGTGTGCATGCATGCACATTCATGTATGTGAGTTCAGGTGTATGTGTGCAGTGCTCATGTGGGGGTCAGAGGGCAACCTCAGATGTCAGTTCTCAGCTTCTGCCCTGTTCAAGCCCAAGCCTAAGGGGCCTGTGAGCCATGGGGGATTTTCCTTTTCCTGTCCCTCATCTCACCACAGAGCACTGGGATCACAGACACTGCCACAGCCACCCAGCTTTATTGTGGGCTCTAGGTTTTCCAAGTGAGGTCCTCACATCAGCAAGGCAGGTGCTTTATTCAGTAAACCATCTACCCATCCCAGAGCTGTTTTGAATCCACTTCTTCGTTATGAAAGGCTTGTCTCGTCCAAGGAGAACATAATTTTTAATATGAAAATGAGGAACTAGAGTGGTGGATCAGCAATTAAGAGCACTAGCTGCTCTTCCAGAGGACCAGAGTTCTGTTCCCAGCTCTTACATGGCGGCTAAGAACTATCTGCAACTGCAGTTCAGTGGGAGGTGATGCCCTCTTCTGGCCTAAGCATTACACACACATGCAGGCAAAACACTCAAAAACATAAAATAAAAACAAATTTTAAATCTAAAAAATGAAGAATTCATGAAACTAAAATGCACAACAATCCATAAACTAGCTGAACTTTGAATTTACAGGCACAAATATTAACATTTCAAACAACAGGATTTACTGAACTCGAATTTCATGGAACCAGTGATTTTTACGAGTTTTAATGAGTTTTAATGATGACTATTGACAGTTCCTTGTAACTTAAGAGATGTGTATTTTCCTAGGAAAATGTTTGTGATACTTTCAGGCTGAGACTTTCAATATCAATTTTATAATTTGATTTTGACTTCATTTTTTTCATAATTCTTTCATAGTAGTAAGATCCTAAACTTACTAAATTATACAGTGTGGACTCCTAACACTGGCATCAAAATAGCACATTGAAATTATCAAACTATAACACTCCTTGGAATATGTCTTCTTTTTAGATTTTGGTTTCACAGATGGGGTTTCCTCATGCAATCCTTGGTGTTTCAGACTCACTTTTTTTTTTTTTTTTTTTTTTGAGACAGGGTCTCTCTTTAGTCTCAGCTGGCTTGGAACTCACTCTGTAGACCAGGCTGGCCTTGAACTCACAGAGATCCTCCTTCCTCTGCCCCCTGAGTGCTAGGATTAAAGGCAGGGGCCACCACGTCTGGCTTAAAGGGTTTTTAGCCACCATGTGGGTGCTGGGAATCGAACCTGTGTCCTCTGCAAGAGCAGTCGGCACTCTTAAACGCTGAGCCATCTCTCCAGCCTCTCAGACTCACATTATAGACCAGAATGGCCTCAACGTCCTCCTTCCTCTCCCCCCAACTGCTGGGATTACTACTTTCCTTAGAAAACGTTGAAGTCTAACTCATATATATGAAACCCCATTGGCAGTAATGTATCAAGTACATTTAAGCTGGTAACATATTTTAAGATTCGATCTTAAAATTAACTTCCATGTTGGAATGAAATAAATGTGTCCTGATAATACCAATATCTAATGCCTTATAATATTCCTTGAATCTAACAACTACACCTGTGAAAGTAAATGAATATAGATCAGAGATTTGGACTAAGTGAGGGATGGAGTATAACACAGATGAGTTCTGCTTTCAGGGTACAGTTTCCAATATGGCAAAGGGAGAGACCTCTGCTGGTGGCTTGATCTCATCACTGTCGGCTATGTCTCCCCCCAGGATCTGTCACTGCGAAGGGGATGAAGAGAGCCCACTCATCACGCCCTGCCGCTGCACAGGGACCCTGCGCTTTGTTCACCAGGCTTGTCTCCACCAGTGGATCAAGAGCTCAGACACGCGCTGCTGTGAGCTTTGCAAGTACAATTTCATGATGGAGACGAAGCTGAAGCCCCTCCGGAAGGTAATGTGGGCAGAATGGGCTGGAAGGGAGAACCTTCGAGGCTGCTAAAGTCCACTTCCTCCCCCAGTGAAACTGATAACACGCTGAGCTCCATGGAGGATACGTGTCCTATCTTGGATTCAGTGTGCAAAATACAGCCAAGTCTGCAAAAAATCAGTTTGTGCTTTACTCTAGATTCTATGTGTATCCATAAATGCGTGGAGAGAAATATATGTGTGTGTGCAAAATATGCTTATGATTCAATGTAATTAAATTGGTGAGAATTGTGCTTACTGAGGTCAATTACCAATGCTAGTTGATAGATTTCTTTAGATAACATGAACTCTTCTAATTTTTTTAAATGTTTAGTATTAGGTAATAGCAGAAGAATTCATTCTACAAGGTGTGGGGTATTTTGTTTTACTTCATTGAAGGATTGGTTTGATATTTTATAGGTAGTTAGAGTAAGTAGAAACACCATTATTTTCTACATTGTATATCAAGATGCAAGAGAAATACAAGTGTATATTTTGTAAAGTTTCTCTTCAAATTCCTCACTAGTGTTATTTTCTCAAGAACATGACGGTTAGTCTGTACATCAAATATAAAGTTAACTTTAATATATATTTTTATATATAAATATATATAATAATATATATTTAATACATCAAATATAAAGTTAACATCAAATATAAAGTTAACACTCAGAGCCACCAACAGATGACTTGTAAAGGACACACACGGGGCAATGAACTGCATACAATTCACGCTTGAGAGCTGGGCCTGGGCATTTGCATTTAGCTTATTCTCTTTTTGCCCAACAGCATATATATATATATATATATATATATATATATATATATATATGCCTCAATCTCTGAAAGGGAGTATGGAGACTGCAATTTAAATAATGAATCAACCCAGAGCTGCTTTTTCATTTAATTTAAATGCAGAGCTGAAGTGGATAGAAAGCACATTGCTTGGAAATAAACATGATGGGTTCCAAAATGAGCAGAGACGAAATGCAAACAAGAATATTCCAGTAGGTATCTGATTGGTGGCTAGCAGGCTAGCCTTTGCAATTCTTCATTCATTCTGTAAATTATGTAGAGGGAGAATGCATGTCCTGGTTTTATGGTAGACTTGATTTTTTTTTTTAATTTTGCAAATGGATTATAGATGTCAAAAGCATGCACAATTTGCCTTTGGGGGTGCATCGTCCTTTTTTTAGCATGGGGTGACCTGAAGGCCAAAAGGAAACATTCTGGTCCTCTAGAGCATCAATGCCAGAAATAGATGGGGTGACTGCCCCTCGACCTTTGCTCTAACCACTCAGCAGACACTGTGCCGAAGGAGCTGAGTGAACTGTTGTTCTCCACAAGTCTCTAAATTTCTCTTTTGCACACACACACACACACACACACACACACACACACACACATACACACATGCACATGAACACATTTGAAGGGTATAAGGTATAATAAACTAAACATGGTGCTGGGGAAGAAGTGGAAAAATGTTTATCCTATCTTGAGCCTCTGTAGAATGATTACTGGAATACAAGTTAGATCCTTTCTTA
The DNA here is from genome assembly GCA_009823505.1 of Rhizomys pruinosus. Classification (NCBI taxonomy): domain Eukaryota; kingdom Metazoa; phylum Chordata; class Mammalia; order Rodentia; family Spalacidae; genus Rhizomys; species Rhizomys pruinosus. The sequence continues at coordinate 614,715 of VZQC01001071.1, forward strand.
TTATTCTATCACCAATAATTTACAGCTAACCTGTTTATAACCCAAATAGAAAGGAAGCCAATACATCTTAAATATTCATCACAATGAGTATGTTAGTGAAACTTAATGGGAACCTACTATCTGTTTGTTAGTGAAATAGCTTAATTTCTTTGCTTTTCAAGGATGCATTTTCTTTGGTCATAAATAGTGACAATGGAGAGCATTTCAGTATCCGTTGTATTTGGTAGCACATATATATGGAGGCACAGCATCTAATATAGAGATAGCCCATAGGGGCTTAAACTTGAACATAGGCTATGAACTCTTAAATATGTGATTATTGCATGTAAAATTTCACACTTTAAAATTTGTTTGAGAACCACAGTATCTGAATTTACTAGAGTCATAATCCCTTTGGATGACAAGCAGTTGATCCTGAAGAAGTGAATGGCAACATTTCAAATGCAGTTTGCTTTTAAACCCTCCCCATTTCTCACCTCTCATTCTGCTCTTGGGACCTCCTGACATCTCTACTTGCCTTTACATCCCTGTGGCCTGGGGTTGCGGGTAGGAAATCTGCAGATCCAATTCCTGTGTAACACATGAGTCCTAGATATGGTGACCATGTATATGCCATTCCTCCTTCGAGGATTTCCAAACCCTAGGGGAGTTGTAATATTTAAGAGGCAGTGTCTGCAGTCTCTTCAGATTGTGAGAGGATACAAACCAACATATAAGAGGCATATTAAACTGTTCTACATGGTTTGTTTTTATGGCATTGGGATTCATCAACAGTATTTGTTTGGTAGTTAAGTGGTCATAAAGAATGCCAGATATAGCATTTGGTTAGAATGTATTTGAAGTACATCCAATTAATTGCTCTCAACTCAGTAATTCCATTATACTTTACAATGTTCTAAAGACCAAGCACATGAAACAATTAATTTAGCTAATGATTCTGAATATCTGCCATTAGCCAAAGGAAGCAGGAGAATTTGCTTAGATGAAATAACTTCTTAAGCAGGAAGGTGCCACTCTTCATAGTCTGGCAAAGCCTGGGGCTTAATAATCTCTAAAGATATCAATAAAGCTTTACTTCATTAATTGCTGTTACTACACCAAAAACTATAGTTAGCAAAGTGATCAAGGTGTCCTCTTGTTTACAGAAGAAAATCTTTACAGTCAAAATAAAATCAAAGGCTCATTGCAGGGAAAGCAATTTCCATCATCCTTAAGTCAGTAGCTCAGCTACTTTTATGACACTCAATAAAAGTCCCATTAATTTTCTGAGTTACTTAGGGTCAAAAGTAATTCTCAGAGCCCAGAAAAAGTTAAAAAAAAAAAGTCACAAGTAAAGAAAGTTCAATGGTGACCTAGTGAAGCTTGGAAAAGTATACACTATTGATCAAGAAATATAAATTAACCTTTCATTGTGAATCTGAAGCCCTGTGTGAGACTCAGATTGAATCTCCCTAAATGATAAGCCAGGTGTTGACATAAAGCCAGGTTCACCTGGGTAACATCATCAGGGCAACAAACACTGCAGACATCTCTGTCCTACCCTCCATTATTATGTGTAAGTAATATGACGGCTAGAGGGAACAGAATCCAAAACATATCCAAGTTCCTGAATCCATTACTTTTTGTCTCATTTAACTAGTGTGTCCCTCATTAAACCTGGTTTATGCAAGTATTCAGAGCCCACTTTACAAATAAGGAAAACAGATACCATATCATATTTAATCAAGCTCCATACACCTACTGCATGGTGCCACATTTAGCAGCTCTTGAGCTCTATTTAAGGATCACATTTGTTTTTCTGGGTATGGTGGCTCATGCTTATAGTCTGAGCACCCAGGAAGCTGAAGCGGCAGGATCTAGTTTGAGGCCTACCTAGACCCCATAGCAAGACCTTGTCTACAAAAGACTAAAGGGGAAAAAAGTGTTTTCAGTTTTTATATAAATTACTTATGATAGAAATGTTTCAAAATAAATCTTTTTGAAACACCTTTATAAAAATCTTCCTCCTGAGCCGGGCGTGGTGGTGTATGCCTTTAATCCTAGCACTTGGGAGGCAGAGGCAGGCGGATCTTTGTGAGTTCAAGGCCAGCCTGGTCTACAGAGCGAATTCTAGGACAGTTGGAGCTACAGGGAGACCCTGTCTCAAAAAGACCAAAAAAAAAAAATTTTCCTCCTTAAATGACCCCGTTTCATAATTATATGCACAGTAATAATTTTTCAGAAAGAACAGGATTAAATTCAATAGTTCAGTTAAAAGTCATGTTATGTTCATTGTACTTCCACTGGGCTTTTGAAAGGTGTTTTGCAAGCCTGCCCATCGGTCTGCACCTTGTGCTCTCTTCCTCACCTCAGTCAGCTTTTCTCTCCTCCCCCAATAACCTTAATCAGTGCTTTAACAATCAGCAACAAAGCCTCGGAAGTTGTACAACTGGAGTTCAGTGCTGGGAGTCCTTCAATAAGATTCTCTTTTGATGGCTGGCCAATGTCTTTGTGCCTGGACACTGTGACATGCTTCCAGGGTTCCTGGAGTTCTCTTCAGCTTCCTCTTAATTCTCAATTTGCCCCCAGAAAATGAAGCTGTGTTGTATCCCGGATCTTCTATGCCCTGAGCTCAGCTCTGAGCATTAGGTTTGCTGATCTATTTCTTCACAAACCTATAAACCTGCAGGCAATAAAACCCCTACCCTGGTGTCCAGTCAGAAGTTTCTCTGTACTTCTTCCCATGCTTGTGATTCACAGTGCATACATTCTCCTGTTTTGCTTTAATTTCAGCTCTGTTACTTTAGCACCCCAATGAGAAGTCTAAATGACTTAGATCAATCTTAGGAAGTGATTTTGTTTTCCAAGTCACACTGTCCAAATGCCTGATCTGTTTTTCACAACCAAGTTCTCACTGCCTATTGGTGGTCCTTTGATTTGTCACTGTGGTGTTCACTGAAATAAGGTTCAGTAGCTGACTGCCATAGGCAGAACACAGTAACTAATCTCTTACACAGCAAAAAGACCATGTTTAAAGTCTTACAACTTCATAGGGCATTGACTTTTCCATTAAAATTGATTTATAATTGGTTCTATGGCCTTAATATACAAGTCTTCCCATAGCCACAAGAGAAATTTCAATTAAAACAATTATTACAACATGGGTACATAACAATGCCCAGTGTCTTCTGTCAAGTGAGATGGGAAGCACAGGTGTGTTGTAACATATTCTAGAAGATACTTGAGCTGTTTTTATACTTTTTTCATTTTGGGTTTCTTTTTTTTTTTTTGAGACAGGGTCTCCCTATAGCCCCAGCTGGCCTGGAACTCACTCTGTAGACCAGGCTAGCCTTGAACTCACAGAGATCCACCTGCCTCTGCCTCCCAAGTGCTAAGATTAAAGGCGTGAGCCACTATGCCCAGCTTAAAGACAGCTCTTAGTCTCCATGTGGGTGCTGGAAATGGAAACCGAATCCTCTGCAAGAGCAGTAGGTGCTCTTAAGCGCTGAGCCATCTCTCTAGCCCTGGTTTTTATGTTTTTGTCTTTAAATTAAATAGTAAGTCAAAGAACTATGTAGTCATCTGAAATCAATATAGCAGAGTAGCTTGTTCATAATAGAAATATTGATTTCTGGTTAGCAAAAGAGCTTACTCTTTTTCCATCCATACACACTCCTCCTTCTGATCTGAACTCATACCAGTAAGCCACATCTGTGTAATCACTCTGAGGGGGCTCCCAGTGATGCCCATATCCTGTATTTGCTTACCTGACTATATTCTATGAATCTACCATATTCCAAAAGGATTAATAATGAAGAAGACAGAACAAAGTCCCCAATCTCAGCATAGATGTAGAAGGATGGAAAATGATACAAGAGCATAATGGTCCAGAGGGACTTCAAAGAGACCTTCCATCTATGAACATTCATCTTTGTAAAACTACCCTAACTAAAGGAATATTAAAATAAAATTATGACTGTGTAGCAAAACAGCTCTTTTCTCCTTTATTTTACAAGATGTTACTTAACAGGTGAGCACCCAAGATCCTTAAAGAGAAAGAAAAGGGAATATGACAAGAATTTGATAGAGGATGTCACAAAATAGCTTTTTAAATGTTTATTTTTATTTTATGTGTTTGACCATTTTGCCTTCATGTATATAAGTGCACCCATGGGTGCAATGCCAACAGAGGCCAGAAGAGGGATGCTAATTCCCTGGAACTAGAGTTACAGATAGTTGTTAGCCACCATGTAGATGCTGGGAACCAATCCCAAGTCTTCTACAAAAGCAACCAGTGCTCTTAACTGCTGAGCCATCCCTCCAGCCCCACAAAACAGTTTTAAGTAAACACCCACTGAATAATTGTTGGCCATAATTGGTTAAGTAGAGCATTTCAATATTTATTTAGTACTAAAATGTAATTATGTAGTAATTTTGCTCGTTTATTTCTTTAAAAACTAGTGTGTGTACAGCACAACCTCCCTTTCCAGGAAAAATGTCACCTTTTGTTACTATTTTAGATATGAAAATAGCCACTGTATAGTATGTAAAATTTTACCCTTCAGGAAATCTATTTCTCCTTTAACAAGGACATCAAATGGAGATTCTATTATATATTGCATGTTCTGATTTTCCCTTTACAACACAACATATGGCTGAAGCAAATGAATCAGTATTCCAACCATGATACAGAAAGTACACAAGCATCAAATTAGGATGTGTTCAAGCATGTACATGCACACAAGTCCAAACCATAGTTCCCAAAGCAGCATCTTTTGATTGAGTTTTAAATTACTTTCATGCTTAAATTTTCCTCTAGTTAAAGATTTTATCTAAGAGTTACAAGGATATTTTCCTTAACATATTCTACTCTCTTATATTGCCATTAAACTTAAGATTTTCTTTCCTTAAAATTTTGACTGAATTTTAGCTATAAACCAGTAGAAATCAGAATTTTTGAAGCAAATATTTAAAAACTAACCCAATTCCTTTTCTATTTAATAGTCAACAAAGAAATGAGCCTATGTTTATTTTAACAACAAATGATGGGGCTTTGTACATGTTTACCATGTTCTCCACCATGGAGCCATCCTTCCCCCTTCCCAGTCCTTGGTTCTTTGAAATAGGCTACTGTTATGCAGCCTGGGCTGGCTCAAAATCATGATCATCCTGCTAGAATTACAAGTATGAGCCAGCACACCTTCCCAAGAAGGACACTTTGATATGATCTAGCTGAACTGCTGGTATCCAGCCCCCCTACATGCATCAATATGCTAGTACATTAACATTAAAATAAATGACTAAAATATATCATCTAAGGAAAAGTGCTTTCTCAAGAATCAGCTCCCTTCAATTTCCTCATCTTTTTCAAAGGGTATCATCAAGGATCTCCTTTTCTCTTGTTTCTCACAGATACATCACCTACAGCCTAATCCTTCCAATGTTATCTTTTTTTTTTTTTTGAATCTGAAGCCCTGTGTGAGACTCAGATTGAATCTCCCTAAATGATAAGCCAGGTGTTGACATAAAGCCAGGTTCACCTGGGTAACATCATCAGGGCAACAAACACTGCAGACATCTCTGTCCTACCCTCCATTATTATGTGTAAGTAATATGACGGCTAGAGGGAACAGAATCCAAAACATATCCAAGTTCCTGAATCCATTACTTTTTGTCTCATTTAACTAGTGTGTCCCTCATTAAACCTGGTTTATGCAAGTATTCAGAGCCCACTTTACAAATAAGGAAAACAGATACCATATCATATTTAATCAAGCTCCATACACCTACTGCATGGTGCCACATTTAGCAGCTCTTGAGCTCTATTTACTGGATAACATTTGTTTTTGGGTATGGTGGCTCATGCTTATAGTTCTAGCACTCCAGAAGCTGAAGCGCAGGATCTAGTTGAGGCCTCCCTAGACCCCATAGCAAGGACCTTGTCTACAAAAGGACTTAAAGGGGAAAAAAGTGTTCAGTTTTTATTATAAATTATTATGATAGAAAATGTTTCAAATAACATCTTTTTGACACACCTTTATAAAAAAAATCTTCCTCATGACGCCGGGGTGGTTTGTATGCTTAATCTCGCACTTGGGAGGCAGAGGCAGGCGGATTCTTTGTGGAGTTCAAGGCCAGCCTGGTTCTACAGAGCGCAATTCAGGATAGTTGGAGCTACATGGAGACCCTGTTTCTCAACAAAAAGACCAAAAAAAAAAATTTTTCCTCCTTAAATGACCCGTTTCATAATTATATGCACAGTAATAATTTTTCAGAAAGAACAGGATTAAATTCAATAGTTCAGTTAAAAGTCATGTTATGTTCATTGTACTTCCACTGGGCTTTTGAAAGGTGTTTTGCAAGCCTGCCCATCGGTCTGCACCTTGTGCTCTCTTCCTCACCTCAGTCCAAAGGGGGGGGGCTTTTTCTCCTACCCCAATTTTTTAAAAAACACACCTTAAATCGTGCTTTAAAAACAATCAGCAACAAAGCCCGGAAGTTGTACAAACTGGAGTTCAGTGCTGGGAGTCCTTCAATAAGATTCTCTTTTGATGGCTGGCCAATGTCTTTGTGCCTGGACACTGTGACATGCTTCCAGGGTTCCTGGAGTTCTCTTCAGCTTCCTCTTAATTCTCAATTTGCCCCCAGAAAATGAAGCTGTGTTGTATCCCGGATCTTCTATGCCCTGAGCTCAGCTCTGAGCATTAGGTTTGCTGATCTATTTCTTCACAAACCTATAAACCTGCAGGCAATAAAACCCCTACCCTGGTGTCCAGTCAGAAGTTTCTCTGTACTTCTTCCCATGCTTGTGATTCACAGTGCATACATTCTCCTGTTTTGCTTTAATTTCAGCTCTGTTACTTTAGCACCCCAATGAGAAGTCTAAATGACTTAGATCAATCTTAGGAAGTGATTTTGTTTTCCAAGTCACACTGTCCAAATGCCTGATCTGTTTTTCACAACCAAGTTCTCACTGCCTATTGGTGGTCCTTTGATTTGTCACTGTGGTGTTCACTGAAATGAAACACCATTATTTTCTACATTGTATATCAAGATGCAAGAGAAATACAAGTGTATATTTTGTAAAGTTTCTCTTCAAATTCCTCACTAGTGTTATTTTCTCAAGAACATGACGGTTAGTCTGTACATCAAATATAAAGTTAACTTTAAATATATTTTTATATATAAATATATATAATAATATTATTTATACATCAAATATAAAGTTAACATAATATAAAGTTAACACTCAGAGCCACCAACAGATGACTTGTAAAGGACCAACACGGGGCAATGAACTGCATACACTTCACGTTGAGAGCTGGGCTGGGCATTTGCATTTAGCTTATTCTCTTTTGCCCAACAGCATATATATATATATATTATATCTATCTATATATATATCTGCTCATCTCTGAAAGGGAGTATGGAGACTGCAATTTAAAATAATGAATCAACCCAGAGCTGCTTTTTCATTTATTTAAATGCAGAGCTGAAGTGGATAGAAAGCACATTGCTTGGAAATAAACATGATGGGTTCCAAAATGAGCAGAGACGAAATGCAAACAAGAATATTCCAGTAGGTATCTGATTGGTGGCTAGCAGGCTAGCCTTTGCAATTCTTCATTCATTCTGTAAATTATGTAGAGGGAGAATGCATGTCCTGGTTTTATTGGTAGATTGATTTTTTTTTTAATTTTGCAAATGGATTATAGATGTCAAAAGCATGCACAATTTGCCTTTGGGGGTGCATCGTCCTTTTTTTAGCATGGGGTGACCTGAAGGCCAAAAGGAAACATTCTGGTCCTCTAGAGCATCAATGCCAGAAATAGATGGGGTGACTGCCCCTCGACCTTTGCTCTAACCACTCAGCAGACACTGTGCCGAAGGAGCTGAGTGAACTGTTGTTCTCCACAAGTCTCTAAATTTCTCTTTTGCACACACACAACACACACACACACACACCACACACACACACATACACCATGCACATGAACACATTTGGGGTATAAGGTTAATAAACTAAACATGGTGCTGGGGAGAAGTGGAAAAATGTTTATCCTATCTTGAGCCTCTGTAGAATGATTACTGGAATACAAGTTAGATCCTTTCTTATTATTCTATCACCAATAATTTACAGCTAACCTGTTTATAACCCAAATAGAAAGGAAGCCAATACATCTTAAATATTCATCACAATGAGTATGTTAGTGAAACTTAATGGGAACCTACTATCTGTTTGTTAGTGAAATAGCTTAATTTCTTTGCTTTTCAAGGATGCATTTTCTTTGGTCATAAATAGTGACAATGGAGAGCATTTCAGTATCCGTTGTATTTGGTAGCACATATATATGGAGGCACAGCATCTAATATAGAGATAGCCCATAGGGGCTTAAACTTGAACATAGGCTATGAACTCTTAAATATGTGATTATTGCATGTAAAATTTCACACTTTAAAATTTGTTTGAGAACCACAGTATCTGAATTTACTAGAGTCATAATCCCTTTGGATGACAAGCAGTTGATCCTGAAGAAGTGAATGGCAACATTTCAAATGCAGTTTGCTTTTAAACCCTCCCCATTTCTCACCTCTCATTCTGCTCTTGGGACCTCCTGACATCTCTACTTGCCTTTACATCCCTGTGGCCTGGGGTTGCGGGTAGGAAATCTGCAGATCCAATTCCTGTGTAACACATGAGTCCTAGATATGGTGACCATGTATATGCCATTCCTCCTTCGAGGATTTCCAAACCCTAGGGGAGTTGTAATATTTAAGAGGCAGTGTCTGCAGTCTCTTCAGATTGTGAGAGGATACAAACCAACATATAAGAGGCATATTAAACTGTTCTACATGGTTTGTTTTTATGGCATTGGGATTCATCAACAGTATTTGTTTGGTAGTTAAGTGGTCATAAAGAATGCCAGATATAGCATTTGTTAGAAATGTATTTGAAGTACATCAATTAATTGCTCTCAACTCAGTAATTCCATTATACTTTACAATGTTCTAAAGACCAAGCACATGAAACAATTAATTTAGCTAATGATTCTGAATATCTGCCATTAGCCAAAGGAAGCAGGAGAATTTGCTTAGATGAAATAACTTCTAGCAGGAAGGTGCCACTCTTCATAGTCTGGCAAAGCTGGGGCTTAATAATCTCTAAATATCAATAAAGCTTTACTTCATTAATTGCTGTTACTACACCAAAAACTATAGTTAGCAAAGTGATCAAGGTGTCCTCTTTTTACAGAAGAAAATCTTTACAGTCAAAATAAAATCAAAGGCTCATTGCAGGGAAAGCAATTTCCATCATCCTTAAGTCAGTAGCTCAGCTACTTTTATGACACTCAATAAAAGTCCCATTAATTTTCTGAGTTACTTAGGGTCAAAAGTAATTCTCAGAGCCCAGAAAAAGTTAAAAAAAAAAAGTCACAAGTAAAGAAAGTTCAATGGTGACCTAGTGAAGCTTGGAAAAGTATACACTATTGATCAAGAAATATAAATTAACCTTTCATTGTGAATCTGAAGCCCTGTGTGAGACTCAGATTGAATCTCCCTAAATGATAAGCCAGGTGTTGACATAAAGCCAGGTTCACCTGGGTAACATCATCAGGGCAACAAACACTGCAGACATCTCTGTCCTACCCTCCATTATTATGTGTAAGTAATATGACGGCTAGAGGGAACAGAATCCAAAACATATCCAAGTTCCTGAATCCATTACTTTTTGTCTCATTTAACTAGTGTGTCCCCTCATTAAACCGGTTTATGCAAGTATTCAGAGCACATTACAAATAAGGAAACAGATACCTATCATATTTAATCAGCTCCATACACCTACTGCATGGTGCCACATTTAGCAGCTCTTGAGCTCTATTTAAGGATCACATTTGTTTTTCTGGGTATGGTGGCTCATGCTTAATAGTCTAGCACCCAGGAAGCTGAAGCGGCAGGATCTAGTTTGAGGCCTACCTAGACCCCATAGCAAGACCTTGTCTACAAAAGGACTAAAGGGGAAAAAAGTGTTTTCAGTTTTTATTATAAATTACTTATGATAAAATGTTTCAAAAATAAATCTTTTTGAAATTTTTATAAAAAAAAAAAAAAACTCTTGAGCGGGTGGTGTATGCCTTTAATCCTAGCACTTGGGAGGCAGAGGCAGGCGGATTTTGTGAGTTCAAGCGCAGCCTGGTCTACAGAGCGAATTCTAGGACAGTTGGAGCTACAGGGGACCCTGTTCAAAAAGACCAAAAAAAAAAAATTTTCCTCCTTAAATGACCCCGTTTCATAATTATATGCACAGTAATAATTTTTCAGAAAGAACAGGATTAAATTCAATAGTTCAGTTAAAAGTCATGTTATGTTCATTGTACTTCCACTGGGCTTTTGAAAGGTGTTTTGCAAGCCTGCCCATCGGTCTGCACCTTGTGCTCTCTTCCTCACCTCAGTCAGCTTTTCTCTCCTCCCCCAATAACCTTTAATCAGTGCTTTAACAATCAGCAACAAAGCCCGGAAGTTGTACAACTGGAGTTCAGTGCTGGGAGTCCTTCAATAAGATTCTCTTTTGATGGCTGGCCAATGTCTTTGTGCCTGGACACTGTGACATGCTTCCAGGGTTCCTGGAGTTCTCTTCAGCTTCCTCTTAATTCTCAATTTGCCCCCAGAAAATGAAGCTGTGTTGTATCCCGGATCTTCTATGCCCTGAGCTCAGCTCTGAGCATTAGGTTTGCTGATCTATTTCTTCACAAACCTATAAACCTGCAGGCAATAAAACCCCTACCCTGGTGTCCAGTCAGAAGTTTCTCTGTACTTCTTCCCATGCTTGTGATTCACAGTGCATACATTCTCCTGTTTTGCTTTAATTTCAGCTCTGTTACTTTAGCACCCCAATGAGAAGTCTAAATGACTTAGATCAATCTTAGGAAGTGATTTTGTTTTCCAAGTCACACTGTCCAAATGCCTGATCTGTTTTTCACAACCAAGTTCTCACTGCCTATTGGTGGTCCTTTGATTTGTCACTGTGGTGTTCACTGAAATAAGGTTCAGTAGCTGACTGCCATAGGCAGAACACAGTAACTAATCTCTTACACAGCAAAAAGACCATGTTTAAAGTCTTACAACTTCATAGGGCATTGACTTTTCCATTAAAATTGATTTATAATTGGTTCTATGGCCTTAATATACAAGTCTTCCCATAGCCACAAGAGAAATTTCAATTAAAACAATTATTACAACATGGGTACATAACAATGCCCAGTGTCTTCTGTCAAGTGAGATGGGAAGCACAGGTGTGTTGTAACATATTCTAGAAGATACTTGAGCTGTTTTTATTACTTTTTTCATTTTGGGTTTCTTTTTTTTTTTTTGAGACAGGGTCTCCCTATAGGCCCAGCTGGCCTGGAACTCACTCTGTAGGACAGGCTAGCCTTGAACTCACAGAGATCCACCTGCCTCTGCCTCCCAAGTGCTAAGATTAAGGCGTGAGCCACTTGCCCAGCTTAAAAGACAGCTCTTAGTCTCCATGTGGGTGCTGGAATGGAAACCGACTCTGCAAGAGCAGTAGGTGCTCTTAAGCGCTGAGCCATCTCTCTAGCCTGGTTTTTTATGTTTTTGTCTTTAAATTAAATAGTAAGTCAAAGAACTATGTAGTCATCTGAAATCAATATAGCAGAGTAGCTTGTTCATAATAGAAATATTGATTTCTGGTTAGCAAAAGAGCTTACTCTTTTTCCATCCATACACACTCCTCCTTCTGATCTGAACTCATACCAGTAAGCCACATCTGTGTAATCACTCTGAGGGGGCTCCCAGTGATGCCCATATCCTGTATTTGCTTACCTGACTATATTCTATGAATCTACCATATTCCAAAAGGATTAATAATGAAGAAGACAGAACAAAGTCCCCAATCTCAGCATAGATGTAGAAGGATGGAAAATGATACAAGAGCATAATGGTCCAGAGGGACTTCAAAGAGACCTTCCATCTATGAACATTCATCTTTGTAAAACTACCCTAACTAAAGGAATATTAAAATAAAATTATATTGTTAACAAAACACTTTTCTCCTTTATTTTACAAGATGTTACTTAACAGGTGAGCACCCAAGATCCTTCAAGAGAAAGAAAAGGGAATATGACAAGAATTTGATAGAGGATGTCACAAAATCGCTTTTAAATGTTTATTTTTATTTTATGTGTTTGACCATTTTGCCTTCATGTATATAAGTGCACCCATGGGTGCACATGCCAACAGAGGCCAGAAGAGGGATGCTATATCCCTGGAACTAGAGTTACAGATAGTTGTTAGCCACCATGTAGATGCTGGGAACCAATCCCAAGTCTTCTACAAAAGCAACCAGTGCTCTTAACTGCTGAGCCATCTCCTCCAGCCCCACAAACAGTTTTAAGTAAACACCCACTGAATAATTGTTGGCCATAATTGGTTAAGTAGAGCATTTCAATATTTATTTAGTACTAAAAATGAATTTATGTAGTAATTTTTGTCGTTTATTTCTTTAAAAACTAGTGTGTGTACAGCACAACCTCCCTTTCCAGGAAAAATGTCACCTTTTGTTACTATTTTAGATATGAAAATAGCCACTGTATAGTATGTAAAATTTTACCCTTCAGGAAATCTATTTCTCCTTTAACAAGGACATCAAATGGAGATTCTATTATATATTGCATGTTCTGATTTTCCCTTTACAACACAACATATGGCTGAAGCAAATGAATCAGTATTCCAACCATGATACAGAAAGTACACAAGCATCAAATTAGGATGTGTTCAAGCATGTACATGCACACAAGTCCAAACCATAGTTCCCAAAGCAGCATCTTTTGATTGAGTTTTAAATTACTTTCATGCTTAAATTTTCCTCTAGTTAAAGATTTTATCTAAGAGTTACAAGGATATTTTCCTTAACATATTCTACTCTCTTATATTGCCATTAAACTTAAGATTTTCTTTCCTTAAATTTTGACTGAATTTTAGCTATAAACCAGTAGAAATCAGAATTTTTGAAGCAAACTATTTAAAAACAACCCAATTCCTTTCTATTTAATAGTCAACAAAAGAAATGAGCCTAGCTTTATTTTACACACACATGATGGGGCTTTGAAATGTTTTACCATGTTCTCCACCATGGAGCCATCCTTCCCCTTCCCAGTCCTGTGTTCTTTGAAATCGGGTACCTGTTATGCAGCCTGGGCTGGCTCAAATCATGATCCTCCTGCTGACATTACAAGTATGAGCCAGCACACCTTCCCAAGAAGGACACTTTGATATGATCTAGCTGAACTGCTGGTATCCAGCCCCCCTACATGCATCAATATGCTAGTACATTAACATTAAAATAAATGACTAAAATATATCATCTAAGGAAAAGTGCTTTCTCAAGAATCAGCTCCCTTCAATTTCCTCATCTTTTTCAAAGGGTATCATCAAGGATCTCCTTTTCTCTTGTTTCTCACAGATACATCACCTACAGCCTAATCCTTCCAATGTTATCTTTTTTTTTTTTTTTTTTTTTTTTTTTGTCTTTTTGAGACAGGGTTTCCCTTTAGTCCCAGCTGGCCTGGAGTTCACTCTGTAGACCAGGCAGGCATTGAACCTCACAGAGATCTGCCTGCCTCTGCCTCCCAAGTACTGGGATTAAAGACTTGTGCCACCATGCCCAGCCAGATGTTATATTACACAGGAATATTTACCTTAGTGTAATAAAGCATAGCCTGTCCTTGTGCAATGTATAACATGGTAGATTTTTAAAGGTGAAGAGAAAAGGAGACAGGGGGTAGGAAAATGGTAAGAAGTCTGCCCTGAGGTCTTTTTTCCCATTCTCACTGATGGAGAACCAGGGGAAAGACAGAGAGAGGCTACTGTGTTATTCTCCTGATGTTCCCTACATGTGGAAACATGAAACACAAAGATTGTAAGAACACCCTTCAGGGCCATTTTTGCCCCCTTCTCATAATGCCCAGGAAATAATAAATATCTTTAAATCATCTTTGTCTAATGAAAGAATATAGCTGCATATGAAGGAATAATCATTTCAAACCATAAAAGAAGTAGACTTGGGAATAAAGACCTACACTACCAGCTACTCAGATGACTGAGGCAAGAAGATCACAAGTTCAAGGCCTGCTTGAGCAACTTAATGAGACATTGGCTTAAATTTAAAAGTAAAAAGTGGGCTGGGTATATACCTCAGAGGTAGAAAGCTTGCCTAACACGTGGAAAGCAAGGATCAGAGTCAAGCCCCAGTGATGCAAAAACACAGAAAAAAAATAGATAAATAGATAAATAAATAAATAAATAAATAAATGAATAAATAAATATTAGAACATTGGTCTAGGATTCAGGAAACCAGGTTTCATTCTACATCCTATACTTAATCCTTTTGAACCTTGCCTCAGTTTTTCCATGTGTAAAAGTAAAAGATAGAATAAACATATCATTAAAATTTCTTCCCACTTAAAACTATGATTTCATGAAAAGTGAAGAATTCACTTATTTATAAAGGAGAGAAAGAAATATGTTTAAAATGCTCAGAAGAAAAACAAGATCAGGCATACAGGGAACCATACCCAGGGTAAATTAGACTGTACGAAACAGGAGGCTGTGCAAGGAGGGCGAGGGCAAGAGCTGAGTGCTAATGGAACAGCAAGGCCACTAATTTAATCTTTCTCCTTGCTCTTCACAGTGAATTGTGATAAGAAAGGCAAGTACCGTGCTGGGCGTGGTGGCACACGCCTTTAATCCTAGCACTTGGGAGGCAGAGGCATTCGGATCACTGTGAGTCTGAGGCCAGCCTGGTCTACAGAGTGAGTTCCAGGCCAGCCAGAGAGACAGGCAAACCCTGTCTTGAAAAGACAAAATAATTAATTAATTAATTAATTAATTAATATGAAATAGAACTAGAAGAATTAAAGGTAGGACAGGGAAGAAAAAAGAGAGGAGGAAAGAAGGTAGGGGGATGGGCAGAAGGTATCTCTGGGCAGTTAGCAGGAAGAAGGACTTCTAAGGGAAGCGAGGCCCTAGTCCAGGCTCTATTCCTTTTCTGCTAAGTTGTGAGCTGGAGGTTAAAAGCCAAGCAAAGCTAATTCAAGCGCTTCTTGACAGCAAAGCTGTTGTGTAGCCCTGAGACATTTACAAAAGGCTCCTGACCCTGAGAAAGGATGGATGGGCTGAAAGTTATTTTCTACTTGACACTACAAAGAAAACCTAAACAGATTTGAGTTGGCTTAGTGGAGTCTAAAAAAAATTACACACTCTATTTCTTTAAAGCTGGAGTTTTTATAAACGTAGAACTATTTCAAAACGTTGCTACACCGAAGATTTTAATAAATAAACACAGTTTATTTTTTCCTAGGTGTATGAAACTGCTTGAAAGACTAAACAGCACCGAGGGGCTCTATTCATATTATAATATGACAGGCCATCCTGGTCTAAAAGACTATACCGAATGGTGCTTCAAATGCCCAGTTATGACCCATCAAACAGCAAACATTTACTTGGTACCTACTTGCATCATTTACTGTCCCTGACACTAAGATTATACAAATAAGACCCAAACCTTCTGACCTCAGAGAATTTGAATTCTGGTTATGTGAGAATGGAGGGAGGAGCTTAAAAACGAGTCGCTTGTGGTATCTTGAAATACACTTGAAAATGGCATAAGAGATCATTCCAGTAACTACAGACGGGGCTCATACAATTCCAACACTAAATTTTAAGTGGAGGGAGATTTCTAGAACTATTTTTAGGTAAGAAAATCCTCAGTTTCATAGCCGCCTTTCTGTTTCAAGAAAGGAAATTTCAATGAAGAAAATTAAGTTGAAACTGTTGTTCAGTGAGTATGGTCAGGGATAGAAAGGTGCACAAAGAGCCCTGTTGAAGTTAGCTGAGAAAAATCACTGTTTCTAGAGAGCTTCTTAGTCCCACAGAAAGTTTACTTCACATTAATGGATAAAGTCTAGAAATGAATAAAGTGGGCTGTTTTCAGGATGGCAAGCAGCCAGTAATTCAGTTCTGGGGGATTGGTGAGGAGTGGTTAGGACCGTGGCATACCAAATGCAGCATCTGCTACTGTACAGGGGTGACAGCTGCTCAGTTCAAGCTGATTGTTAAAGTCAACCTCTTCAAATCAAGCCCAAATTCTAGACTTGATTTTTATCTTCTAATTTTTTTTAATTTAATTTTTTTATTGATGCTTTGTGCATTTCGTACATCATTTTCCAATTCAGATCAGGCATTTTTCCCTTTTCCTTCCCCCCCCCCCCCCCCCCCTCCCATATCATGTATTCTGCCATAACTGTCTTGCTTTTTCTTTTTTTTTTTTCCTTTTTTAGCTATAAGTGATAATCCATGAGTACAAGCATCCTTCGTGTAAAACCAATCTACAGGCTGTTGTGTCCAAACCCCCACAACCCCACCATCCAGTGGGGGGGGGTGACATGTTGTTTGTTCAATCAAGTTGATCAAATGAGTGTCCAGACTACATCGCTGTAGTTTCACCATTAAGTAATCAGTTTAAACGTGTGAACTAGCCAGGTACAAATCAAAGATATCTAATGGCTAGATCAGGCATATGGCTATTTGCTTCTGTAAATGTTTACCTAATGGGTACAGTACAGAGGATAGACTTTCAATTGAGTTTGTGGAAGAACAGGATTTTGGGGGGCGGTCTTTTTGAGACAGGGTCTCCCTGTAGCCCCAGCTGTCCTGGAACTCACTCTGTAGACCAGGCTGGCCTTGAACTCACAAAGATCTGCCTGCCTCTGCCTCCCAAGTGCTAGGATTAAAGGCATGCACCACCATGTCCAGCAGAACAGGATTTTAAATTCCCCCTCTGCTTGGTTTAGGTAAGTCCAGAGACCTGAGTCAGTTTCCTTTCTTAATGAATATAGGACAGAGTGTGAGAGTTACAGTACTCACTTTGCCAACATTAGGAGGTTGCACTAAAGACTTATATGATGAAATAAACACATTTAGTTAATCATGAGGTCTATTAAGATGGTCACATTATCATCTCTTTCTGCTCCCCATCACCAATGCTGCATCAAGTTTGCTTTCCTGTTCCCACTAAGTCAATGTTTGGTTTTGATATATTAATATAGTAATGTTGAGCATTTCTTAATTTTGACAAACATATTATGATAAGATCCTTACACTGAGAGAAATTGGATGAGGGGTATAAAAAGCTTTTGCTATCTTTGGAAATGTTCTACGAATGTAAAATCATTCCCTAATTAAAAGTTTATTTTGAAAATCCTGGACTGAAGCAGAATGTGGTGGTGCATGCCTTTAATCCCAGGAAGGGGGGCGGGGAGCAGAAGCAGGTGGATTTCCCAGAGTTCAAGGCCAGGTAGGGTTACAGAGTAAGACTCTGCCTCAAATGGGCTGAAAATGTAGCTGGTTTGTGGAACATTGGACCAGCATGCTCAAGAGTGTCAGTTGGATCCCCCATACTGCCAAAGGATTGATTTAAAAGATGACATTTTTAAATGAAAAAATAAAAAAGAAGTAAGAGTGGACTAGTGAGTAAAGAAAGAGGAATCCATAAAAGAAAAAATCCCATACGCAGGGAGCGGGTAGAATACAGTGACCTTTCTCTCCTCTCTTTGCATCCTCCCCATCACTCAAACTGTAAATTGTCCTTGATCTCTTTTTTTTAAGAAGCTCAAAACAGATTAAGAACTATTAATTCTATTTTATTATAATAAAAAAGGGAAAGAAAAGGCTAAAACTCAAAGACTATCACACATCCTGGTCAAAATTATACATTTGTATATCTCTGACCAGAATCTACACTTTTTTTCCTTTTCTCTAGCTGTAGATTTTGTTTAGATATGCTTGCTTTTTTTCCCTATAACTCACTCTTTCTCTATAACTGAAGCATTCTTCAGTGTAATTACACAAGGAAAGCAGATCAAATTGTGTCAGCCAATCAGTTCTCATGTGGCCCTGATCTGTGTAATGTCACTGAATAGACCAAAAACTATAAGAAACAGCATGCCAGGGCCTCTGCGCGTGTTGATGAGAAACCTGTGTTGGCAAAAATGTCAAATTCCAAGGTCAGAAGACTTTGTTAAGCACAATATGACTTGATTTTTTTTATATTCTCCATTCTTATCTTGAATAACTACACAGTTAGAATCATCAGGAATTAATTAGAAGCCACTTGTGACATATTTACCAAACAACATGCCTATCTTTCTACCTGGCTTAGAATCCCAGATTCACGGTTGTCACTGTGTATTCACTGTCACTTCCAAAGATGCTTCCCCCAGACAGTGTGTCTCTTCCCCCACTGTTGCACTTTGTGTGCTCCATAAGCTTGGGGTGATGTTAGTGCTGCCAACAGTCATACAACTCAGTGAAGATCCCTGGTCTTCAGTGGAAGTGATGAGCCTATCTTTGACCCAGGAGAGAGAACTCCAGTGCCCCTTGGAACAAAACTTCATTTGTTCTTAGCTTTCATCGTCAGTGGTAGTCTCCTATGTTACCTTGGTCTTACACATATTGGAACTGCCACTGTCTGTAGATTTATGCTGTCTGAACATATAAGACCTTAGCCTAGTGCTTCTCAACTCTGTTATTACAGAAGCAGTCCTTCGGCTCTTAATATGTGTCCCTCTGGTCCTAATTCATTTCCACAATCTCAAAGCCAGGAAATAAGAAAGCAAAGGGCAGCCCAGCCACACAGTATGTCTCCTTCACTCAGAATGGAGCTCTGATAATATCAGATGAATCACAGCGTGAAACTATGTTGAAAACAAAACCCATAGAGCAGTTTAAGCTTAAGAGAAGCACAGCTCTGGCTTACCTTTGAAAAGAAACATTATTTTATGAAAGGAAAATCCAAGCTCTCATTCAAAATTATTTTATGGTGATTGCTTTTGAAACAGAGCATCAGAATTATGAATGTTGAACAGAGCCACAAAGAGGCACTTGTTGGGTGAAGGAAAAAAGCTTGTTCAATAATATAGGTTTTCAATACCAGGCTTTGCATCTGAGGCTTGATGCTTCACAGATAATCTTGTCTCAGCCCTGCCAGAGTGAATGGACTGGCCTGCAGAGGTGCTAGCAAGTTTTTCTGCTATGTAACTAATAACAAGCTTCATGCAGTAATCCTTATTAATGCTCATTATTTAAGAGTATGCAGTAGGCTCAAATGATGTTATTCCTCAGGGAGAAGGAGAGAGAGAGAGAGAGAGAGAGAGAGAGAGAGAGAGAGAGATGGAAAATCAACAGAATCCAGGAAAGGTACATTTTTCTTTTTTTCTTTTGGTCTTTTCAAGACAGGGTCTCCCTGTAGCCCCAGCTGGCCTAGAACTTACTCTGTAGACCAGGCTGGCCTTGAACTGACAAAGATCCACTTGCGTCTGCCTCCCAAGAATTGAGATTAAAGGCCCGCACCACCACACCCTGCAAAGGTACATTTTTCTTAATGGAACCAATGTTCTCTGAACATTCAGGAATTCCTGGGTTCCTTGTAGGTATGCAGTGATTTGGAGAGAGGGCAGACTTGAGGAAACCCCGTTTCACTCCTGTTCTTCTCCCGCCTTGCTTGCCCAGAGTTTCCGCCCCTTTCTAACAAGGTTCGTGATTTAAAAAAAAAGTGAGAGCTAATATTTCATAGGTCAGGTAAACCCGAATTGCTATGGAATTCGTTTTTAACCTAATTTGGTAGATAAGTTTGCCACCTTGACATACCAGAAGGTCCTGCATTGCTGTGGATTTCTTTATGCAACTATCCCAGGTTGTCAAGGCAACCAACTCTGCTGTTTTCTCCCCTCTGGAAGACAATTTCCACCATTGCTAACCTTAAATCATCATCCATTATAAAACTTAGGGTCAAATATGTTTCCTCTATGCAAAAAAAAACTGTCGCTTTTTATGAGACATTGTGTTGTTACAATAAAAGAATTTGACTTGAGGGATGAACTGTATATTAAAGCATTAAAGTTAAACTAATCCAATAATGTTTTTATCTTGTCTCTTCATTCCCGGGAGATGTGAGGTGGTTTACCACAGGCAGTTGTATGTTTTAGAAGCCGCTCTGTGTCTCTGTTCATACATTTTGTTTAATTTCTATGTAAATTGGTTGCAATCAGTAGCTTTCTCCTGGTTTGCGAAATTAAACTGCTGAAAAGACAAAGTACTTTCTGACATTAACATTAACTACCTGTTCCAAATCTATCCCCCCTTTAAGAGTCAAAACTCACTTTCAAGAGTTCCTTTCCATGTAAAGTCACTTTGCAATTCTCTGAGAACAGACTCACGCTGGAATTTAAAGAGAAAAAAGGTGTTTCTCCAGAGACCTGAGTAGTAGTGTGTTTATTTTAAAGGAAAATCCAAATGGAATGAGATGAAAACATGCTTGGTGCTTTTGTTAGTTTCCTGTTAAGAGAAAATGTGGATTTGGTTAAGATTTTTACTGAGGTCTGAAGAAGTAATGACTTCTTAGACCTGAATCTCCACAATGCACCTCACTGGATATATTCTACTTGCACAATAATTTCAAGAAATTCTTCATTCTTAGTCAACCATTGGTCTCAATTTCCAGTTAAGTGCTTAAATATCTATAAGGCTTCCTTCCCCTTACTTTTATGCTTGGAAGTTGATTACATAAAAGGCAGTCATGAGTCATTTCACAACTCCCTGAGGTTTCAGAACATAAACACGTGGCTTTAAATGAAGTTTCTATATGAGAACTAGTGGGTTGGAGCCTTTTCATGATGTACAGGACACTTGCCTGAACTGCTATTCTATTTTCAAGAATCCAAAGAATTTTATCCACAAAACCTGGTAGAAATTATCCTATCCACTTGTGGAGGACTGGCTTCTTTTGTCTTTGCATTACTAGGATTCCACAAATGAGTCTTTAAATGTGAGTCAGTCTTCCAGGGCTTTTCCGTTGCCTTTCGGCCCTCTCCTGGTTCAAAAATTGTCACTACTCTATCACAATGCATAAAGACTTTAACCTCCTCTACTGCAGTTATTTTTCCTGTTGCTGAAATGTTAGGAGGGAGGGGTTCATTTTGGCTCACGATTCAAGCGTCTAGTCCACCATGACAGGGAAGCCAGAAGCCCTGGCATCAGGAACTAGACAAGCCGGTCAGTCACATACATGACGAGAAAGTGACAGGTAGTCATCTCACATAGCTTTCTCCGTTGTGTGCAGTGCAGGAACCACGCCCTGTGAATGGTGCTGCCTTCCTTTATGGCAGGTCTTCCCACCTCAATTAACCTAAACAAAAATCCCTTACGGGCATGCGCAAAGTGTCTACATGATTCTGAATCTTGATAAGCTGACAATCAATGCTAACCTTCACACCTGTACACAGAAACCCATCTCAAAACATTAAGTGAATGGTTGAGGAGATTGTGGTAACAGTAAAGAAAAATCATAAGGCAACTGTGAGGAAGATGTGCACCTGTGTCCTCTCCGTCCTTAGAAGGAAACAGTAATCTTTCTCCAAAGCCTCTAGCAGCCAAAACAAGGGTGAATTAAATAATTTGCAAATCTTTATCCTTACATCTGTGCTTGGAAGCATTTATACAAACATAAAGAATATAAGGTCGCTGAGATGCTAAGGGGAAGTTCCACCTCAGATATGATTAAGAAAATTCAGTAGAAAACAAGACTATTTACAGTAATAACAGTAAACAAGAATGATTAAATTAATGGCTACCATCATCTAGCAGAAGTTACTGATTGCTAACCAATGTGTGCACTGTGATTTGTAGTATCCACAGCCCCCATTTAATCTTCCACAACATAAATGTTATTTTTACCTTTATTTTGTTTTTAAATTATGTGTGTACTTGAGTGTGGATAAATATACATATGTGCAGGTACTTAGAGGTGCCAAAAGGAGGTTTTCTTCCCCTTTAAAGATTTTCTTTAAAAAGTCAGGTTCAGGAACACACAACTATAATCACACCATGTGGGAAGCTGAGTCAGGAGACTGAGCTTGAGGCTTGCCTGGGCTACCTGCATAGGGAGACCTTGTCTCAAAATAATAAAATAAAATAAAATAAAATAAAATAAAATAGAGCCAATAGTGTCAGGTGGAAACAGACAGCACTGTGCATGTGATATCGTCAGTCATTTTGACAGTTTCAGTAGACTAATGTTTCTGATAGCTTATTTCAAAGCTTAGAGGATCAACAGAGGATGAGAAACTGACATTCAGGGACTAGTAGAATATGCTTCCCAAAATGCTGCCTCTGAAGCAGGTGCAAGCCAGCATTTTCAAGTGGAGCAGAGAACAAAGGGGTGGATGCTTTACTGAGATAAACACAAAACAGGCCTCAAAATCATTAAGAGTAGCAGCCAATAGAGAAAATATAGTAGGAAATAAGGAAAAAGCTCACAAAAGCATGCAGATAGTAGACACATATACAATTCTACCTTATTAGGAATCTAAACAATGAAAAACTGAAATAGTCCTGTCAGTTTTATCCTCTTATAAAGGCATTTAAACCAATCTCATAGAAAAATGACTTGGTGTCACTTTCTTGGAGGGCAGTTGGGGGGATGCATGTGTGAAGTCTAAAATGTGCATATAATTTGTGACTAAAATTTAACCCCCAAGAATTTATACTATGTGAAGATGTGTACAATATTTGAATTTTTATTTTACTTATTTTTCTTAAAAATGTTCCATATTTTGAGAGCTTGTCTCAAAAAACCTCACACGTACAGAGAACAAGCTAGCTAGCATCTGCTGCTAAGCCTGATGCCCCAAGACCTCCATTACACAGACCATGGTAGATATGTGCCTACACACATACATATACTCACGCATTAAATAAATTAATAAAATGTAAAACACATGCAAAAGAACCTTCCATATTTTATTATTGTGTGATCAGTGATACATTTGCTATTGTTAAAGTGTCTTATGTTATATTAATATTGTTGAATGGAAAACATTCTTTAACTGAATTTTAAAATTCTTTAACTGAATTTTATTCGGCATATTTAAGTTACACAACATATGAGATGCATACAGGTAGGAAGATGGTTACTCTGATTAAACAAATTTGCATCTCATCACCTCACACAGTTTCCCTTTTGTTATGAGCACATGACAAAAACAGCTATAACCTGCTCAGCAATCAATAATACATTCCCCTGTCACTCACTACCTTCCTTATGTTTGGCATCCTTATTCTAGATGCTGTGATGGGTTATAACTGAAGGAACAGCCTTGGTGTGACTGAGAACAAGCTTAACTGTAGGCAAAATACTGTCTGTTTTGCAGACTGACTGAAATGCTTATGGTAAAGTCAGTCACTGAAAGGGCCTTCCAAATGAATGCTACAACAGTTTTTCTATTGCTTTTTCTTAGAGTTTAAACTGAAAAAAAAAAAGACACTATATATTTAGGGACCAAGCATTCTTTACACAATGCTTATTTGCATTTCAGATTCTGTTGAGATACAATAACATTTAAATGTTATTTTACAGCTCTCTGAATCATTAGGGGGCTTTATTTACTTGTTTATTCATTTATTTTTATTTTACATGTATGAGTATTTTGCATGCATGTATGCTAAGTGCACAGGAGTTGTACAATGCCCATAGAGGCCAGAAGAGGGTATTGGTTCTCCTGGTACTGGAGTTACAGGTGGTTGTTAGCCACCATTCTTTTAATACTTTTTTTTATATTTATATTTTTGAGACAGGGTCTCCTTGCAGCCCCAGCTGGCCTGAAAGTCACTCTGTAGACCATGCTGGCCCTGAACTCACAAGAGATCTGCCTGCCTCTGCCTCCTGAGTGCTGAGATTAAAGGTGTGCACCACCACACCCGGCATAGCCACTATTCTTGTAGTGGGAACAGAATCTGGATCCTCTGCAAGAGCAGACACTGCTCCTCACCACGGAGCCTACTCTCCAGCCCCACAATAATTGAATTTTTGACACAGTTTTTTTTTCTGTACCAAAGAGCATCAAAATGTGAAAATTCATAGCATGTTCTATAAAGAAACAGAAGAAATTTTGTATGACTTTGAGATAAGAAAATATATGACTACAAACCAAGAGAATATTCCAATAATGAGCAAGAAAAATATTTATTTTGAAAAGCATTGACTTAAATGGTATTTATTTATTTATAGATGACAGGATTATGTAAAAATAAATAACAAATAAAAATTTTAAAAGAATGTGATGAAATCTACCAAAAATGCTACTAGGACTAATAGGTGGATTTACCAAGATTTCCAGATACAAACTCAATATATAAATTTCAAATGTGCTTCTGTATACAGCAACCAAAGTATTGTAAAGTGTAACCTAAAAGTAAGACAAAGACAAACATGGTGGTGCATGTCTGTTAACCTATGCCTCAGGAGCCCAAGGCAGGATGATTGCCACAAGTTCAGGGCCAGCTGGGACTGCATAATGGGATCCTGTCTCAAAAAAAAGTAAAAGAAACATAAGAATAAATAATAAATAAATGTAAAACATCCCACTTTTCAGTAGCATTTCAATGACTAAATACTCAGGGATGAAAAGAGTAGAAGAGGCACAAGACTTATACATTGAAATAATTAAACATTACTGAGATAAAGACATAAATAAGTAAAGAGATGCACTATGTTCATGCAGTGGAGTCATCCATATGGTGAAGAGGATAAATCTACTCCCCAAGTTGATCTACAAATTCAACTCATACTGATAAAATATCTGTAAAGAATTTTTAACTAAATCGCTGAGCTAATCATGAACTTTATATGAAAGGCAAAGAATCTAGGATATTAAAACAAGTTTGAAAGTAACATGTTATTTAAAAGTATTATAAGGCTACAGGAATCAAGGCATATAGAACAGTTGTCAAGACTAGTAAATAAATCAATGGACCAAATATGAGAGTCTAGAAATACACTCACATGTATACAGTCTATTGGTTTTCAAACTTGACGGTCTAGAAATAGACTCACACATTTACAGTCAATTGATTTTTTTAACAAATATACAAAAATAAAAGCAATTCAATAAGGAAGGAAGGGAAGGAGCTGGATCTGGGAAGACTTGGGGGGAGGGCAGATATGATGTAAATACATTGTACTCATGGATTATCACTTATAGCTAAAAATGAAAAAAAAACTGAGAGAAAGATGCAGGACAGTTATGGCAGAATGCATGATCTGGGATGGGGTGGGGGTGAGGGGGGGAGGGAAAGGGAAATAAGCCTGAACTGAATTGGAAAAAAATGTATGAAATGCACAAAGCATCAATAAAAACTAATTTAAAAAAAAAAAGAAATTCTCAAAGAACTAATAAAAATGAAAAAGTTTAAAAAGACTGCTATTTGTTTGTTTATTTATCTATTTGATTTTTTGAGACAGGGTTTCCCTGTAGCTCCAGCTGTCCTAGAACTTACTTTGTAGACCAGTTGACCTTGAACTCTGCCTCCTGAGTGCTGGGATTAAAGGTATGTGCCACCATGCCTAATGGGGAAAAGTAAAGTGTGATCCAGATCTTACTCTACATAAAAAAATTTTGCACAAAATGTGTCCAATTCATACAAAACCTAAAACCATAACACTTCCACAGGGAAACACAAGAGAGCACCTTCATGATTTTATGTTGGGCAAAGTTTTTTTTAGCAAACAAGAACAACAACCACAAAAAAATCCGGGCTGGAAAGATGGATCGCTGAGTAAGAGTGCTTGCTCTGCAAAGATGAGGACCTGAGTTTTAATCCTGCACCCTCATAAAAAACCACATATGGCTGTGTGCCTATAACTCCACCATTTGGGGGGGGGGCGGCAGGTGCAGAGACAGGGGCATCCTGGGATCCAGGCCAGGCAAACAAGACAAAATGGTGAGCCTGTAGCTCATTAAGAGATACTCTCTCATGGGAATAAGGCAATCATAATGCCACTGCTATCCTGCTCAGTGTGCAACGAACACCCATACACTATGGTGTATATGCAACACATATGAAAGATTCTGTCACAAAAGGAAAACAGAAAAAAGTCCATAAAACATCCACTTGCTATATTTGACTTGGCCAAAACTGAAAGCACCTTCTCTTCAAGAGTTAGTACGACAATGAAATTACAAGCCATGTATTGAGAAAAAATATTACTAAACTATACAACTGATACAGAATTTCTTTTTTTTTCTTTCTTTTGTGGTTCTTAGCCTCCATGCCTCCACCTTTAACGGCGGCACTATCCCCACAGCATAGAATTTCTATCTCATATAAAGAAATCTGGATGTTTAACAATAAAAGAACAATCCAATAGGTAAGGATTGGCAAGAAATTTTAATGGACATGTCACCAAAGGAGATACACATTTTCAAATAGTCACATAAAAGGATGTCAACATAAATTGCCTGATAAGTTCACATTGGAACCAAATAATCACCATGCATGCCTATTAGAGCAACTGGCATTGACAGAACTGATAATGACAAGAGTGAGGGAGGAAGTGAGACTGTGATCCTTGCAGAACACTAGTGAGAATAGAAAAAGTTATTTATGCAACAGAAATCAAACCATATGTCCACACACAAACATAAGCATGAGTCCTTATAGAAGCCTTATTTTATTTATATTTTTGGGGGTTGTCTTTTTGAGACAGGGTCTCCCTTTAGTCCCATCTGGCCTGGAGCTCACTATGTAGACCAGGCTAGCCTTGAACACACAGAGATCTGACTGCCTCCCAAGTGCTGAGATTAAACACTTGGGCTACCATGCCTGGCCCAGAAGCCTTATTTTAAATAGCTCCAAATAGGGTGTGAAAGAGGTGTTCAAAAGATGAATGAATAAAGAAATCATGGCATTGTTCCATAATGCAGTACTTTAGCAAAAAGTGGATTCTGCTAGACACAACATGGAAAAATCTCAAAGTAATGTTTCTGGGTGAAAGAAGGCAGAAATAGGAACATATAGGATGTCATTCTATTTACGTGACAAAGCATGACAAAGCATAGCATTGATTACTGGCCCTACCTGCTTATGCCTGTAATCTCAACACTCAGGATGGTGAGCCATGAGATCACTGTGAGTTCAAGACTAGCCTGGACTACAGCGTGAGATATTATCTCAAAAACAAACAATGAGCATAACATTGATAAAGACTACCAAGGAGAAGCAGGAAATCTTAGGCCCACAGGCAGATCCAGCCTGTGCCCCTTGGGTCACATATGCCCCAAGAGAGCTATGAATGTGGCCCATCACAAAATTATAAACTTGCTTAAAACATTGAATGTTTTCTCTTGTAACTCAATTATATGCTTCTCTGGTATGAAGTTTGTAGGTTGGGCAAGGTTTCACAAGTTTATGGACAGTTCAAAATTAGAAATTTTTACACTTCAAATATGCTTAGTACTTATTACAATTCTATCTTCATAAAGCTGTTTTTTAAACTAAGGAGAAATGGGGAGATGGCCCACAATCATTCTCTTCTGTCTTCTTGCCTCTCCTTATTCATGATAAAGCAGAAAATATCTCCACAGCCTTCTAGAGGGCCAAAATTGCCCCCCTTCCTGTATGTACAAAGGCCCTGGAGAGCCATAAAAGAGGTTGCTATTCTGACTATGCAGACAGAAGCATGGTGACATAGAAGGTCACACTCCTGTTAGGGAGTGACTACCCATCCCTCAGCTTCCATCTTACCTACCACTTGATTCAATGATAGCCATATTCCCTACAGGCCAAGAAAAGAAAAAGAAGAAAAGATAAAGGACAAAAACAGCTCACTAACCCATTTCAGTTACTGGTTTTGACCAGAGTCCATCCTTGTTAGTCCTTTAAGTTCCTTGCACAAGTGAGAGAAGTAGTATACCTGAGATAAGAAGGCAGAGAAGCAGAGCATGAGGAAGGGACAAGTGGTCTTTGAGAGTGATTCTGGCCCTGTGTGGCCCCTGTACTTATTATTTAGTGTGCAAAATAGTGAGTTTCACTATATTTTCTTTTTGTGGGGGGGTAATTTTGGTTTTGGTTTTGATATTTTTGAGGTAGGGCCTCCCTATCATCCCAGCTGGTCTGGAACTCACTTTGTAGACCAGGCTGGCCTTGAACTCAAAGAAATCTGCCTGCCTCTGCCTCCTGAACACCAGGATTAAAGGTGCATCCTTTAATCCACGCCCGGCTTCACTATGATATTATCATACACATATATCATTGTGACTTGAGTATATTCTCCTCAGAATATTTCCACTATCCATTCTCCTCCCTGTCTTGCTCATTCCTTCCTCTCAATAACACGTATTTGAATCTAGATTCTGTGTATAAAAGAAACGCATTCTATTTTGTCTTTCCTTTTCCCCATTTCATTATCCTCTCCTGTCCCAGTCCTCCCTCCTTCCTTGGCTCATGGCTTTCAAGGATGTTTCTCAAAGTGCCCCTTTCTGAGCAATTGACTCTGCTATGCGATCTTGAAATCATCAAGGCTCCGGGTTTCAGTGGTCTGTTCTTGTCTCTCCGTGCTTTGACCTCTTCACAGGTCAAAGGAACCATTTTTTTCTCCTTTTCAGTTAGCTACTTCCCAGATTTTGCCCACCCCACTTTTCAAGTGCTCCAAAGATACAAAGACACCCAGAATTACAATTCCATTTTAAGGAGCTGGAGAGATGGCTCTGTGGTTAAGAGCAATGGCTGCTCTTGCAGAGGAGCCATGTTTTGTTCCAGACACCCACACGATTGTTCACGACGCTCCGTAACTCGAGTTCTAGGGGATCCGACACACTCTTCTGGGCCTCTGCAGGCATTGTACACACATGATGCACTTATATACATGCAGGCAAAATATACATGTAAAAATGAACCAGAAAATATTTTAATTCCATTTTTAAATGTCTGACTATCTACATTCTAGTGTTTTTGAATGTACATATAAAGAAAAAAATTGAAGGTAGCCAAGCGTGGTGGCACACACCTTTAGTCCCAGCAGAGAGGCACGTGGATCTCTGTGAGTTCAAGGCCAGCCTGGTCTACAGAATGAGTTCCAGGCCAGCTGGGGCTACAGGGAGACCCTGTCTCAAAAACACACACAAAGATGAAGGTGAGATTATAGATTATTTTATCCCTTTTACTTTTCTATATTTTGAAATTTTTCTGTAATGTATACTTCATTGGTAAAAATGAAAAACTATTGATAATTAAGAGTTTCAGGAAATGATTTATTTGGGCTGTACAGGGACCTTTTGTTCTCACAGATGAGAAGAAAAGAAGGGAGAGGGCATGCTGCAGTTATAAGCATGTGCTTAGTCTAAAGAGAGGAAGTTAAGGGAGTTTACCCACAAGAGGATCTGTGTTCTCCAAAGTAGAAGTCATTTTTTTTTAATGAGACCCACTGTAGGGGTCTGTCTCCCCTGGACCACGGGATACGAGCTAGTCACCTTCTCTCTAGTGCATCTTCTTTGCCTCCACAAGAATGGACTTTCTATAACCCTAGTACATCAAAGTTGTCTACCAAACAGACTACTTGGACATTTGCCTGACGTGGCCCATTTGAGGATCGTGGGAACATGATGTTTCCACATCCCTCATCTGCCTTATGCAAAGGTATTAAGTTCTCTTTTTTTCTGTTTCTGTGTAAATTATTCGTATAGGCTGAACTGAATCTGTTCCTATGACTCTAAACTCAGGGATTAGTCATGTTGTAGATTTAATCTCAGCATTTCTTGAGTTCAGTAGGACAAGAGAAATCCTGTCTTGAAGCAGGCCCATCCACCATCTCCCCAGATACCTTCACCTCTTGCAGCTCCTCCATCCCCTTCTTGACATCCTGTCTTTCAGAAGAGGTCAGCTTACATTCATGCCCCCGTGGTATCACCATCTATGTCTAGTGGTCAGGATGGAATTTCTGTGAAACAATTGCAGGAAGGACTTTCAGGAACACCAACTTCTCCCTCCACATGAACTTCTCCATGTCATTTATAAGCCTGGCAGGCCTCAACTCAGCTGAGCATCAAGGGCCTTCATGACTAGGCTCTGCCCACTCTCCCCCTCGCCTCCTGC
Source organism: Rhizomys pruinosus (assembly GCA_009823505.1). Lineage (NCBI taxonomy): Eukaryota > Metazoa > Chordata > Mammalia > Rodentia > Spalacidae > Rhizomys > Rhizomys pruinosus. The sequence continues at coordinate 644,694 of VZQC01001071.1, forward strand.
CCTCCACTCACACTCAGATAAATCTCTTTTCCACACAGCTGCACATATTTTAACATGATCCAAAATCTCCTTTGCCCGTTTCCTTGTGTACTGTATCAGAAGTTGTTTATGCTCTTCAATACAAAGGAGATGTCCAAAGGGAAATATTGATAATTCCTGCTCCATGTTCAGGTTTGTAACTGAATTTTGGATTCTTTAGTTTTCTTGTTAGTTTGTTTAATTTCTGGGTTTTCTTAATTTTCTTAACCGGTGGGGGTTGGGCAGGGAATCGAACTTCCATCGTCTGGCCTGGCAGCCCAGTGCTTTCCCTGCTGAGTTATCTCACTGGCCCTGATTGGCTGCTTTGTTTTTCTGAGACAGGGTCTCACTCTGTAGCCCAGGCTGGTCTCAAAATTGAGGTAATCCTCCTGCCTCAGCCTCCTGAGTGTTGAAATTAAAGGCAAGTGTGGTGGTGTACTCAATTCTTTGGGATTCGTTTTTATAAGAACAGGTATTAAGAATAATGTTAGACTGTTTAGTGATTTATTTCACTTGGCTGGGATCCAGGGGTACCAAGGAGAACAATAGCTGAATCTTAAGTGAAAAAAATAAGTTCATAATCTGGTTTGGGAAATATTATATACTAACGATAAATAATTAGGAATGAAGGATATAGAGAAAAGAGAATAATTTCCTATTTCTATAAGGAATGGGCATAGAAAGAATCATAACAGGCTATTAAATATGTATTTTGAAATAAGAGTTACCCACATAATTAATTCTTCTCTTATTCTTTTGTGCTGGGGATTAAATGCAGGGCCCTATGCATCCTAGGCAAGTGATCTATTACTGAGACACATCCCCTGCCCCACGATCACTTGTTACTCTTAAACTTCAGGGAAAAAAGAATCTGTTATAAAATGTGATTATCACCTGTATCTTGGAAAATTCTCACAGAGCATATAAGCCTAAGGGATGATTACACAAAACATTCCTTTGGCGAAAGTTCCCTGAGGTCCAGAAGGATCACACTGGTGTCCTGAGAACTGAAAGAGACCCCTGGGGCTTTCCTTGTTTCAAACCAACTTCTTCTTGTTTAGAGTACAACTTGATTTGGCTGGGTTTTGTTAGAACAGAGTTCCCCTTCTTAGGAAACCAATATTAAAACAAGTTTGAATGTTTCCACATACACATAAGTAAGCATTTCCCATTTTCTCCCATTGTATTAGTGACCTTCCTTGTTGCTGTGACAGAATTCCTGGCAAATTAAGCAACTTAAGGAAGGGTTTACATTGGTTCATGATTGGCAAATGGAAACTCTCTGATCCAAAGTGTAAGGCTCTGATCACTACACCACAGAGTAGCCACTGGCTTGGGTAAACCCCACATGTGCTCTGTGAAGAGGAATGAAGGAGGCATGCAAAGCAAAAACAAGCACTGGAGATGGGCTTCCAGGGAGGAGCGTGGTAGATGTCTATGTCTCTCCCAAGAGTCCTTCAAGCTATAGGGAACAGGGAGTGGGCCACATTTTGAAATGTAATCCAGTTACTCCTGTGCATGCTGTATGAAGCTACAGTGCATAATAAAGAATCCCCATGGAAAAAAAAAAAGAATCCCCATGAACAATGCACCCTGAGTTATTAGCTACTGCCACATGCCTGTTCAGTAATACACTGACTTCTCTTCCAGAGTCTATGATATGGTATTTTTTCCAATAATTTGTTAAATTTTTTTTAATTTTTTTTAATTTATCTATTTTTGTATGTGTATGAATGTACTGTCTGCATGTAGGTTTGTGCACCCGTGTCGTGCAATGCCGCAGAGGTCAGAAGAGGGTCTCGGATTCCCCTGGAACTGGAGTTCTCCTAGAATCGGAGTTACAGACGGCTCTTAGCCGCCATGTGGGTGCTGGGGATCGAGCCCAGGTCCTCTGCAAGAGCAGTCAGTGCTCTTAACCGCTAGGCTATCTCTCCAAAGAAATTCTTTGATCTATTCATCAATCTTTGTGTTCTTACATGATAATAGTGATCAACTCAAATAAAGGTTTGGAAAGGAGGTACAAACAGGTTCACTAGTGCAAAAGAGTATTGTTACATATTATATATGTTATATATATTACAGCGTTTCTCTAAAATATTTCATGAAACATTCCTTCCTTTGAAAATTAATTTTCATGCCTTTCCTTATGTGAAAATTTGCAATGTGTGCTAAGAACGCAGATTCCTTGGCCCCCTGCCTCAAGCCCTGCATTAGTCTAGGATTTTTTTTTCCATTTTAACTGTTTCCCTGGCAGTCCCAAGGCAGGTGTGTCAAAGTAGCATATGTTACTATCCTCTTGAGAAAGATGCAGTCAAAAGCATTCTCGCTCTCTTGCTCGCTCTCTTTCTCCTCTTCCCTTTGGAAATAGTTCTTTTTGTGAAGACATTGCGCCCTCTAGTGGACATTTTGGTAACTTTTTTTCTTGTTCCCCTACTTGCTCAAAAATATCTGTCATAAAAATATTGGCAGAGGGGCTGGAGAGATGGCTTAGCGGTTAAGAGCACTGACTGCTCTTACAGAGGACCCGGGTTCGATCCCCAGCACCCATGTGGCGGCCGAGAACCGTCTGAAACTCCAGTTCCAGGAGAACTCCAGTTCCAGGGGAATCCGACACCCTCTTCTGACCTCCGCGGCATTGCACGACACGGGTGCACAAACTTGCATGCAGACAGTACATTCATACACATACAGAAATAAATAAAAATTAAAAAATATTGGCAGAAAACACTGAAGATACGAGGGAAAAGGTTATAAGACATTTTGCTTTGATAGCCTATAGTCCAACTTATGTACATTTATATATGCATGTGTATATAATGTGCATATATATTGTTTAAGAATTTTTAGGTAAAGTTGACTGACTACAAAATGCTAACAAAGGCCCTCCAATCACTTAAAAGTTCACAAATCTAGTTGTCCATGGGTGTGGAGGATGTGATGTAAATTATTGAAGTTGGATGAATATAAACCAAATAGATGATGTGGGATTCAATAAAACTAACTTTGCTACAAAGAATTCAAAGAATAATTATAACTTTTTAAACCCTGCTATGAGATCAATAGAAGGTCTGTGAACCATATGGAGTTTTGTCTCACAAACCAAGTAGGATTACCTGGCTTACTTGCTGCCTTATGATGTCCTCATTATGAATACATAGTATATAATTCTAGCCACAACCTTACCAACAACAGACAGCATTGCAAGCCTGGAGAGATAGCTCAGGGGTAGAGTGTTTGCCTGGCAGGTGTGAGACCCTAGGTTTGAGCCCCAACACCACAAATAAAAAGAGATCGCATTGTTTTGCCAATTTTACCAAAGAGGGACCTGGGATGTGAAGTGGGCACATTACTTGCCCCTGGGTAGCCAAATCTCTTCTGTTCTCTGTCAACCTGGCCTGAGTCTGGAGTCACTTTGGCTCCAGTGACTCTCCAGGCCTGTGGCCTGCTGCTGTTATCCTGACTATTGATGGGTCTGGCTCTGTGCTCACCCACGATTCCAGATCTCCTAATGCTTCCCCAGTGTTCTGTGCTCCCCTTGCTCTTCCCAGCATCCTCTAAGCTCTCCTGGCCTCTGCCTCTACCAATATCTTTGCGGTTACAGTTTCTCGTCTGCCGTTTGGCACTTGTCTATGCTTTAGCAGAGAACACCATGTACCTAGCAGCAGCCCTGAGTCATAATTCTTAGTAACAGACCCTTCCCACCATAGACTAATATAACAAGCTTAAGCTGCAGCACGTGCTTACCACTACCACTCTTGCTTGGACTAGGCACACCTTATATTTATTTCAACAACACTCCAGTTTTGTTACAAGTTCCGTGTGGTATCTTGCTTTTCTGTTCTAAGTGCAGAAGTCCAGCCATTGGTGTAACATGGACTCTTCTTGGTAAAATAGTATTTTGTTGGCTTCAAACATTTTTGAAAGCTAACATTGAAAGGATTCATGGACAAAAAGAATCCAAGTTACTTTTTGAGAAAAAGACCATTTGCTCTTATTTATTCATTCAGGGGTAGCACCATAGGGTTTGCGATTGCTGAGGTAGTCAGCACAGCTTGGATCTGCTTTGGGATGTTTAATCTCAATGACTTCCTGTGTTCTACTCCTCACATGGAAAACAAAAGCTTAATAGAAATGTAAACACATCGTATTAATATACCATGGGGTGTGTGTGTGTGTGTGTGTGTGTGTGTGTGTGTGTGTGTGTGTGTTTGAACTTAGGGCCTCATACATGCTTGGCAACCAGTCTAACACTGAGCTGTATCTTCAGCCTTGGAATATTTGTGTCTTTTTTAACTTTCTATGAAAGGAAAACATGAAGTAGGGCATTTATAATAACCTGTGATATAATTTTCAGTCCTAACAGAAAAAGAAGACACTCTTACATATTCATTTAGATGATTCTACCTGTTCTATGTAAAGTAACTTACTAATTTACTTTCTTATCTATGTCCCTGTACTTAACAAAAACAAACCATTGTACAATGCTATGAGATTTGATGTTCAGAGACTGACAGTTCTGCATGGTCAGATCCCATCTTCATCCCTCAGAGCTGGAATCAACATGGCGTGTTATTCTAGGTGAGGAAGTTGAAGTCTATTTGGGTGTAATGCTACCAGCTCCAAGTTATGACAAATGATAAATGCTTACCAAATTCTTTTTAGATTGCTGATACTATTCTGCATTTGCAACCATTAAATCACTTCAGCTCTACCAAGTAAAGTAGTCTGGTTTTGTCAGCACTTTAAATGTAAGAAAGTATGAGGACAGAGAATTACGGTAACCCAGGGACCTCATGCAGTACTTAGTGACTGAGCTAGAATTTGACCCCAGAACCCTCATAAGTAAACATGCCTTTGATCAAAGAACGCTGCTAAACTGCACAGCAAGACCTGTGCGTGTGCATTGGGAAGTGGCTTGCTCCAAGTGATTGTTACATGGTCCTGTTAGATACCTGTCTCATTACTTGGACAAAAATACCTGTCAAACACAATTTAAGAAAGGAAGGATTTATTCTGGTTCACTGTTCAAGGGACATCAGGACAGCCAAGTTATGGGAAGCAGGAGCAGGAAGTGACTGTTTATATTGTGCTCACACACAGGAAGCATACAACAAAGAATACTTGTGCTGTTTATTCTATCCGGGAGGCCAGTCCATAGAGTCTTCCCACATCAGTTAACACAATCTAAATAATCCCTCCTAGACATGCCCTGAGATTAGTTTTCATGGTGATTCTAAATCCTACAAAGGTAACAATCAAAATGAACTATCACAGCACCCAACACTGAAAACTAATCATAAAGGCTCCCAGAACTGAGCTACTTTCATTATTATTCATTTCTTTGTTTGGATAATGCCCATTACTCAGTAGTTCAAGTGCAAAAAGAGACTCAAATTGTGTGGCAGCAGCGTGAGGTAACTGACTGGACATTCACAGCTATTCTTTATAGGAAAGTTTGTCAGTCGTTCTTCAGTAAGACAGCCAGCTGCTTGCAGTATCACCTTCACCCTAATTTCAACAACAATAACTACTTCTTCTGGTTCCAAATTAAGCCATGTGCAAAACTCTTCCCAAATGGCCACACAATGTTTCTATTTTGATTGGAAGTTTCACAGGTCCTTCAGGACATGAGCTTCATTCTTATTATTTCCACATAAAATTTCTTTGGGTGTGTTTCTTTACAATGCTGTATTACAAAACCCTTTCTCCTTTTGTTCCTGTTATCAAGAAGGAAAGAGTTTCTCTCTCTCTCTCTCTCTCTCTCTCTCTCTCTCTCTCTCTCTCTCTCTCTCTTTCTCTCAATGTACCTCCACACTGGACTGTGTTCAAAGATGCCAAACAATTATCAATGGTGGACACAAAGTGGAAGAGAAGGGAGATATTGGGAACTTATATGACAAACTCATAGAACATCTAAAGGTTTAACTCTTAGTGAGAGTGAAAAAATTATGCAGATATCTATTTGTAATTCTGAAGAGGGTCAAGATCACGTCAGGTGTCCTTTCTAACTTGAATGTGACAGTAACTGCCTCAACTCATCACTGGCTTTAATCATTCTGGTGTTCCTGTTTTGTAGCAATGATCACGCTTACAGCCATTTCACTATACTACAGATCTCAAAAGGCTAGATTTCTCTTCTGGTGTTCTTAAACACATTGATGGGAGGCAAATGGTAAGCTATGGGCATAGGTGTGAATTTTCATCACAAGAGTTACTGCTCGTAAACATTCAGAGTTGGTTCCCTCCCAAGGTACTTGAAATTGATAACTAACACAATTCTGTTTTAATAACCTTCCCTGTTTCTTCAATGCTAATTTGAAAAGTAAAATTTAAAAAGAAACTGCTTGTTTTAGTGATTGATGAACTAAATTATACATTATAGCCAAATTCTTCTGTCCACTCAGTATGTTCCCTTGACTGGTAATTAGTCTGTGAGAGAGGGTGACAAGCATTGCTTCTAGTGTACCCTCTGCCCAGACCACTCTGCTGCTTTGCAGGGGTCACTCCTTATGTGAGAAAGTTTCAAACTCTAGCTTGCATCATAGCTTGTTAAACTTAGATTACAGGGCCAACAAGACAGATGAGTGGGTAAATATGCTTGCCCCCAAGCCTAAGGATCTGAGTTCTATTCCCAGAACCCACATGGTAGAAGAAGAGAACCAACTCCTGTAGTAATCCTGTGATCTCCACACCCATGCTGTGGCATGTGTCACACATTTGCTAAAAAATAATTTTATCATTGATATTACAAGAACCTTACTGTCAAACATTTCTAATTCAGTAGATTTGATGTGGAGCAGAGAACACTGGATTACTAAAACATTCCTAAGCCAATACTGGGCAGCACTTTTCAGAGTCACTGCTTCACAAAAATGGAGAAACTTCTCCAACGTATCAAGTAACAGAATCTGTGAACAATGCACTTGGACTCCCCCACCGCATCTCATGCTTTGGGTCTAGCTGATGTAATGCATTTCAGACTCCCATGTTTTAGATATTATTTTGCTTGTATACAGCAAACTGCACAATAATATGACAGAAAAGTTCAGACAAATTTAAACAGTTAAAACACGGCTTTGCATTTATGCTGAGCAAATGAGATGACAGCAAAAATCTACACAGCCAGCTGGCTGGGCCCTCCTGGGCCAGGCTGGACAGAGCTCAGTACCACAGTGCTACTAATGACTATTAGGGACCAGAGCTACCAGGTGGTGCTCATTTGATTTATTTGTCTATAGATTTCCTGAAAACCTGATATATAGGAGGGACTCAGGAAGGAAAGGAGGAACTGGAGAGAGAGAGAGAGAGAGAGAGAGAGAGAGAGAGAGAGAGAGAGAGAGAGAGAGAGAGAGAGGAGCTGTGACTTGGCAAAGAAGTTCTACCTTATATATTTTGATATCATGTAAATAAATCTTTTCTTCTTCACTAGATTCAACAGTTTAAATATTTTTACTAGGCAGTGTCTTCAAAGTTTCTTTTATGACAGAATACCCACATAAGTAATTTAAATGAGGAAAGCTGACATTGTGCTGTAATTTTATTTAGCTGGAATAATGGAAATTTTCACAGGAACAATGCTTCCATCAATTTATACAGTAGTTCATAAATCTTTTCAGAAAAACTTCCGCTTGTATATCTCTGAGGGGATAATAGAATTCGGTCTACTGTTTTGCTGTGGTTGTTTGGGGTTTCAGCAAGAGACCAAAGGGCAAGAACAATAAGAAGTACCAAAGACCAGGCGTTGTAAAGTCTAAAAACAAAGTCTGAGGCCCGCCGTGTAGAGGATCCTGAGGCTTCGAGGGACTGGCTTTGGAAACCTTAGCTCATGATCTATTTTGAAGGTGGAGAGGAGAAGAACTCAAAGACTTGCGTGGGACAGAGAGGAAAAGTGTAAAAACCGTAAAAGGAGCCAGGCAGGAAGGCATCCTTTTGTCACCTCAGCACTCCAGAGAATGAAGCAGGAGAACCATGAATTCAAGACCAGTCTGGGACGCCTAGCAGGATCCTGTCTAAAACATCAAACGAGATCTGGCCGGTCGGCTCAGTAGGTAAAGGTGATTCCTTCCAAGGCTGCGGACCTGAGTTCTAGCTCCAGGCCTCACAGGGTGGACGGAGAAAATGGATTCCAGAAAGTTATCCTCTGATTTACACATGTGTGCTGTGGCATACATGTGCACATAGACACACGTATGTGCACACATGCACGCACATACACACAATATGCAATGTGTGATTTCTTTAATTAAAACATCAAACAAGCAAACAGTGGCCTTTGATGATTTGCATGTCTAACAAGGGCCTGGTGAGGATGCTGGTGGGATCGTACTATAGAGCACAGAGGTTCTGCTAGAGACGCAGACCTGGTTATGCCACACATCCGCTACCATAGGCGTAAGTCACACATTGCTTTTGTAGTTGGGCAGCAGAGATGAATGTTGGATGAATTGCCATGGTTTTTCACTTTCTTATCAAAGAAGTCTTTAAAATGAGCCAAGCTACTGAATCCCAACATTGCAAACACTGTCATAACATGCTTGTTAAAATAGGATTTTAAGCCGGGCATGGCGGCGCACACCTTTAATCCTAGCACTCGGGAGGCAGAGGCAGGCAGATCTTTGTGAGTTCAAGGCCAGCCTGGTCTACAGAGTGAGTTCCAGGACAGCTGGGACTACAGGGAGACCCTGTCTCGAAAAATACCAAAACAATAGGATTTTAATCCCTGCCTTTTGCATTTACTCGTCACTATGGAAGCTTGCAAACCTTATTGATACACAAACCTAAACAGATCAATCCCCTGGATTGCTCCATGGGGGCGTGCAATAACGTCTTCGTGCAGCAGAGGGAGCTGTGGCACTGCATTCGATCTGCCCAGAACAAGGACTATGAACCTTTCCTGTGAGAATTTATAAAAATGTGAAAGGCTCGTGGTCCAGTGGTCATCTTGCTCTCCGTTTCTCCTTAAAATCTCACTTCTAAGGTCACTTGCATCTGATAACTTTTGAGCCTCTACTGTCTGGCACTGGAGTCTACAAATGATTTGGTCCGTTACTATCAGCTCTTCTGGTATTTTTTTGAGACTCGTTGATTTTTTTTTTTTTTTTTNCGATCAGATCCGCAGTAGGAAAAAAGCTGGATGTCCTGCTCACACTCAATCCAGTGCTGTGGGAGCAAAGACCAGAGGATCACTGGGGCTTGCTGCTAGATCCAGTGTCAAGAGAATGAGGCAGAGATAATGGAGCACGACACCCAATGTCTTCTGGCCTCTGTGTTCACATAGACTTGCACACCTGCATTCACATGTATGTGTACATCATATATATATATATATATATATATATATATATATATCACCCGGAAGAGTGCAGATCTCTGAATACAAAAAACTGCTTTTCTGCACAATTTTGCATTTTTTTTAAATTTGGTGACATTGAACATTGGAGCAATTTGAGGGCCATTTATCAAATTACAAAGCTATTGCCAAATGATCATATTCTTTGATTTATATGATATTCATATTAACATTACCATAAACCACAGCCGATTTACGATCAATCTTTCACAGAAATGATGCCCAAGTTTTGCTAAAAACCAAAGTAATGCTGAGATCAAGTCAATGATGTTTAATTCAAGCTACTGTCTGTAGCAAAAGGCCTGCTTATTTGCTAGCCAACTTAACATTGTTAACTTTTCCTTCAATACTAGGAATAATATGTAAGAAATTTATGAAAAAAATAGTATAGGAAAAAAATAGAAAATGTTAATTGGCCCTTATAAACTCCTACAAGGCAAAGTGATGTCTGGCCAGTGAGAAGATTGGGGGTGGGGGGACAGTGTTCGAAGAACACTGTCAGTTCCGTCACAAGCTGGCAAGCTCTCAGAAGCATTCTCCAAGTCAAATGGCAAGGTCTCAACTCTCAGCTAAGAAGAGAAGGTAGGAAGTATATGATTCTATCCTCACATGAATCACACGTGACAGCCAGTAGCAGACCCCTGGGAAATGATGGCTTCATGAGATAAGGCTTTATCTTCCTTGCACGCAACAGGATAACCAAGGGCTAGCTGCTGCTAACTGGGCACCAGGTCCCTTCAGTTCAAAGAAGTTTTCAGACACTGTTTCTGGTAATTATGACAGCCAGGCAGCAAAGCGAAAAAACAAAGACAGGGATCCAAACTCCTATATCCAGGAGTCGCATCTACAGCCTTAAAACTTGTACAATATTATAAAACGACCTCATTCCTAATACCGTAAGAGAAGGGCTGCCCAAACAGTAATAGCTTGGTTTAATTCATTTGAAGACTAGAAAACTATTTCATATATTTGAGTTATACTTTATTCTATGTTATTTCCTATCTCTTAAAATGCAGAGATGCTCTTGAATATGACAGTATTCTGTTAAATTGCAAACGTGCAATGTCTACTTGACCTTGGAGACGCTTGCGAGGGAAAAAGCAAAATTTTCTAGTTATAAACTCCATTTCGAGTGATTCCTTTCTGTTTACAGTGGGAAAAGCTACAGATGACCACAAGTGAGAGGAGAAAGATCTTCTGTTCCGTCACCTTCCACGTCATCGCCATCACCTGTGTGGTGTGGTCTTTGTACGTGTTGATAGATCGGACCGCGGAGGAGATCAAGCAGGGCAACGACAACGGTAAGAACTCGCTCCTTCCCGTTAGAGTCTCGGGATGCTACCCAAGGGTGGACAGAGAGGATCTAGCCAAAGTTTAGGACTCTAGCAAAGTTTAGGAGCAAAATCCAGTGTGTAAACAGTGAGCAGTAAGGTACTGGTGAATTTTAAATTTATTCTTTATTTTTTACGTGTATGAATCTACTGTCTGAATGTGTGTAAGTGCATCCATGCAGTCTAATTCCCAGGGAAGACAGAATAAAGCTTCAGATCCCCCTGGAACTGGAGTTACCGACGGTTGTTAGCCGCCATGTAGGTGCTAGGAATGGAACCCAGATCCTTTGCAAGAGCAGTCAGTGCTCTTAACGGTTGGTCCATCCTTTGAGCCCCCCGGAACTGGTGAATTTTAAAGAGAAGCTGTTCATTTCCATTTCCTCTCCGAGGAGATGTTCTTCTCCGAGAAGAACAGCAAAGAAGTGAAAGAAAAGATAAAATGAGGAAAAAAAACAACAACAAAAGACCCTTAGGACAGCTCGCTTTTTGCTTGGGTTCATTCCCAGGACTGTCCATTTGGGGTCAGCAATGCACACACTATAAACGTGCTGTAAGCAGGCTGGGAGGAATCTGGACACACAGGGAGTACAGTTTGTGTAATTTGACAGAGAGGGAAGGAGGAAAGAGGAAGAAAGATAGATTGTAGCTCTTACTGTCTTTTTCTGAAAGAATGAAAACCCCAAGTCAAATCTAAATACTACAAAAATAGGCAAAATGGGATTTTTAACTTTTTGTTTATCTAGTATTAACGCATTTATATACTGGATTATTTATAGTAAATTACAGGTTTTTGCTAAATTACACAATTTACAGAGATTCCTGCTTTTAATAGGCAAATTATATCGAGATTAAATAAACTACTGTTCCCTCTGGGTAGGACCTTTAAAAAAAATCCATATACCAAGTAACAGAAATTGGAAAAAGTGTTGTGGTTATTACTGAGGTCACATGTAGATGGAAAAAGCAAAGGCATCTCTGTCTTTAAAGTCACCCGGTGCACTTCTCAGAGTCAAATGTGTTTCTGGCTAGGCAAGGCAGATCTGGTGACCAAAGACCAGAGTCCCTACTCCTAGGTGGTCGCTTCGCGCCCCCTGCTGGATAAAAATGCATTTGAGGGAGGGAAGGTAGCTATGCTCCTTCCAGCCGCCACCCTGACTTGGCCTGCTTGTAATGTACTACAGAGGTCTTCTGGGGCTACAAGTGAAGAAGAAAAGAGACCGGAACACTCTCCTACCGGTAACAAGAAGCAGCCCCTTCCTTCATTCTTGTTACCCGCTAAGAGCTACGAGCTGCCCTGAGAAATTCACATATTTAGTCAGCTATAATTCTCAGAAACTAAGACCTGAGAGCTCTGGTTGCTTCTCCTACAATGTACACAACTGTCTCAACTTTACCTACTCACATCTCTCCAGAACCCAAGAAACACACATCCATTGCATTTTTCTGCCCCCCTACTCTTACTCCACCCGCATTCCCGCCTCCACCGCCCCCCCTAAGCTGTCTACATGCTGATAATACACTCTAAATCTTGCATCTGCCTACGTCCCAAAAGCCTCTGTTTGAAGTTCTGGGGACCCAAGCTCAATGTGTCCCTGCACAGTCATCTCGCTAACACCCGGCTGCCAGATTTTCACTTTTGCTCTCTTTTTTCTCTCTTTCTCCTGTCAATTTCTCTGTTCTCCCTTAAATCACTAAATTCTATGTATGCTGCCTCGTGCACCCCTACTAACACTATTCAAGTGCAAATTATATTTTTATATAAAACAGAAAAAGCCTCTTATCTAGACTTTTTCTAGTTTTCCCCCACTTTTGACCACCGAACAAAACCATTCATCTGAACAAACCCTGTCCCCACTTAGCCACAATTGTTACTACATAACCCCAGTTCTTTTGTTTGGCTCTGCTGCCTCAGTGACTTAGATGTGGCCAATTAAATGTAAATGAAGCATTCAATCTGCCCCTCGAATCCACTTCCAGATATTTGCTCAGCTTTTCCTCCACGTAAAACAATCCTTGCTGAATTCCCTTGCCCACTACATAACACAGAGTTGGAGAGAACTATTTTCAAACACCTTCCTCCTACATTCCTTGGAAACAATTCAAAATACAGGTTCAGGACCAGCAGCATTACCACCTCTGGTCGTTTGTTAGGAACGTACGGTCTACCCTCCCACGCCCTAGACCTATGTGTGTGAGAGCTTATGTCTAGCAGCCACTGGTCCCTGTTTTACAAGGCTGCAGGTGCTCCGATACCTGCTAAAATTGGAAAGCCACGGCCCTAATTTGTTTCCATGGCATCTGGCACCTCCCAAAGCAGCCCTCCACCTTGCCTGCATATTAGAATTGCCTACGAAGCTTCTGTAACACCACAAGGCCTGAAGTTTCTCCCAGATATTCCAACTTACTCATTCCTTATGTGAGTCTGTCAGGGAACCATGCTGAGAATCTCAGCCATAGCGACCATAAGACTCCAAACATTAATGGAACTGCTCACTTATCTGTCTCCATTCACCTGCTCAGAGTAGGCTCAGAACAATTTAGGGAGATGTCTGTTATGACTAACATGCTTCTCTGGAACTCATCACCATGTCTGGGAGCTGATGAGTGGTCATGTCCATGTGTAGAAGGAATGAGAGAGTCTTGTACCCAAGAGTTCCCACTCGTTGTACAATTTTCTTTCTCACTTCCTTGTGGGTGGATACAATCTTTCAGACCATGACTGTCTCTAATGAAATCAACCTCTCCAAAAATGTTTGGAGCTCCTGAGATGAGTCAGTAGTGTGCTTGCCTAGCATGTATAAAAGCCTGGGTTTGATGATCAACCCCACGTAAACAAGGTGTGATGACTGCCCCCCTGTAACATCAGCAATCTGAGGCAGAGGCAAGAGGATCAGAGAAGTTCAAAGTCTTCTTTGGCTACACAGTAAGTTCCAGGCCAGTCTGAGCGACATAAGGCTCTTAAAGAATGATAATCAAGAATCAGTTTTCATAAATACAGATGTATATACTTTTTCAACTTTTGTTTTTTGGTCTTTTTGAGACATGGTCTTCCTGTAGCCCCAGATGTCCTGGAACTCACTCTGTAGACCAGGCTGGCCTTGAATTCACAAAGATCTGCCTGCCTCTGCCTCCAGAGTGCTAGCATTAAAGGCCAGGGCTACCATGCCAGGCTTTTTTCAACTTCTTATAGGCAAACTGACAATGAGATCATTTTTACCTTCTGTATCCAGAGATGTTAAGTTAGGAAGATATTTGTAGAGAAGCAAGGTCTGTGACTTCCTACAGAGCCATGCACTGGTGGCACGGCTCTCAGGACACACGGAAACCATGGTGGTTCTCATAAAGGGAAATTCTTGAGTTCGTGTTCCAGTTATAGTTAAACTTTACCACATATACAACACAGGGAGTGTGGGCATCTCTATGAACTGTCAATGTTTGAATCTTCCTCGGGCATTATGAGCGCTGATCCCGAATTTACCTTTGAAGTTAATGGAAAAAAACTGCATAATTTAAGAACCCAACATATTTTAAATCCATCTTGAAAACTTTCAGAAATATGTGAAGAGGAACAAATTGTCCTTTCCAGCCAGAATTGAGGCTGAATATAAAACAGCAAAATCATTTGAACTGTAGTAACAACATTAGAAGAAAAAGCCTTTTATGTGCTTTGAAATGGTTGTTCTTTTAGATTTAACATACCCTGTGTCCCCAGATGCTTCCTTTACCTCCTCTTTCTCTTTTCCCTGTAATAACAAAAACAATTAAATATATAGTACTTGCAGCATTAATACAAACTATTGATGTTCCTGCCACTTTAACTGGGCAGCAATTGGCCATCTTGCCCTATTTAGACAAATGTTCCAGTGTATAATTTTCTGTTAACAAAACACAGATTAAAAACATAGGAATGCCAGGCATAGTGGCACAGGCCTTTAATCCCAGCACTTGGGAGGCTGAGGCAGGTGGATCCCTGTGAGTTCAAGGCCAGCCTGATCTACATAGTAAGTAGGATAGCTGGGGCTACAGGGAGACACTGTCTCAAAAAGACCAAAAAACAACAACAACAACAAAAAAAAAACCCATAGGAACAGCAATTTGAGCAATTTGTACTATGGATTTTCTTTTGAGAATTTAGAGCATGTATATGTAAATACTGAGATGTTAAGTATAGGACCCAAACATAAAAGTGAATTTTATTTACAGTTCATGGATGCCCAGTACATACAGCCTTAAAGGTGTTTTATTCCTGTTTCATGTTTTGACTACAGCATTTCCCATGAGGCATCATGTCAACTCTCAAAAAGGTTTAGATGTCAGATTTTCAGGTTAAGGATGCTCAACCAATGTTAAAGACACTGTACATGCAGACAATAAAGTTTCCCCAGAATCATTTAAACGTACACACCATAACAAACTGATTTTATTTTCATGACTGACTTCCTGTGAGCCTGAAGCTCTTCAGGCAGGACCATGCCTCATTACTCAGAGAGGACTTGACAATAGCGAAAGTTCAAAACTGTTTGCCAGCTGGGGCTGACTCCAAGAGAAAAGAACAGCCCTGTAACAGACACTGGCCTAGACTGGTTGTGAGAAGGCCTGGGTTCCAGTTGTGTCTCATCCCATGGCGGTTATGTTGAAGGAAGTCTTTCTCTGAAGCTCAGTTTCCCCATGAGTGAAATAAGAAGGCTGGACTTCTAGAGATGTTTTATATGACTCATTCATAGACATCATGAGCTTGATTTTGCATCAGGTGAATGGAAATGTGCTTATGTAAGTGGCATGCCTACATCATTCATATCATTCATAATTTATTCACATGGAATTTTATATTGTAATGTTATCATTTTATATTTTAACTTTAAAAGAAATTAAGGTAGTTTAATTTCTCCCACTGGGAAGGAGAAATCTGAGGACATAACTCACGCCCTCCTTCCCTTATACAGCCATTCTTTGTTTCTCTGTTGATCAAAAGCCAACCTGGAGAGGAAAGGGTTTATTTCATCTTGCATTCCCACAGTACACTCCATTACTGAGGTGAGTTAGAGTTGGAACTGAAGCAAAGACCGTGGAGGAATGCTGTTTACTGGCTTGCTTTCCGCTTGCTCAGCAGCCTTTCTTAGGCATCCCAGGTCCACTCACCCAGGGACAGCACTACTCACAGTGGGCTAGGTCCTGCTGTATGAACTAACAAGAAAATACCCCACAGACATGCCCACAGGCCAGTCCTATAGAGGACATTCTTCCTCTGTTGAGGTTCTTTTTTTCACAGGGATGTCAAGTTCACAACCAAGATTAGTCATCATGCATCATAACTGCATAATCCAGGCAACATCCAAAAATATTCCAGTTTATTAGTGAGATAGAAAATTCTATACATACACTGTCTCTCCAGCTGTTAACTGAGAGGTGGGTTTTCTCTTGCTCCTTGGTAATTTGATAGGCTATAAGCATGCCAGGTGTCACATGATCTGCTGCACATATGAAAAATCACTCAGACAAATAAATCTTCAAAGAGAGACTTAGAGATCACTAATTTAAATATAAGAAAATAAACCTGGACCACACCCTTAATCCCAGCACTCGGGTGGTAAAGACAGGCAGATCTTGGGGAGTTCCAGGACATCTGGGGATACAGGGAGACCCTGTCTCAAAAACACCAAATAGGAGATCTCCAGAGACCAGCTGAAGCAAGCCCAGGTAGGTAGGTAGGAGCTGGGTGCTTCAGCAAGGCTGATTCTTGCTTGACTTAATCTAGTTAATCCATTAATGCAGTTGTCTTTGGCTTAATTGGCTTTTGTGGCTGTGGGAGTGGAGTTATCCTCCCAGCTGGTATAAAAGGTAGGGTTGTGGGAATCTTGGGATCTGAGACCTCCCGAGACCAGCTGAAGCATAGGTTACAAAATATATATATTAAAAAATATTTTTTTAAAAATAAGGCCATTACATTTTTATCAAAGGAACAATTCACCAAGAAGACTTCACAATTGTGAATATATATGCCCCAAACTCTGGTGCACCAAACTTTATAAAGACAATTCTCCAGGACCACAAGTCGCAGACTAACCCCAGTACACTCATCGTAGGGGACTTCAATACCCCATTGAGTCCTTTGGACAGGTCAACAGGATAAAGAATAAACAGAGAGACATCTGAATAGAACGATATGATACACCAAATGGACCTCCTAGACCACTAACGAATATTCCACCCTAATACCAGAGAATACACTTTCTACTCAGCACCCCATGAAACATTCTCCAAAATCGACCACATACTGGGACACAGAAGAAACCTCCACAAATACAAAAATATTGAAATAATTTCATGCATTCTATCAGACCACAGTGCAATAAAGCTCAACATCAACACCAGGATAAGCCCTACTGCCTACAAGAACACATGGAGACTAAACAATACACTCTTGAATAATGAATGGGTCAAGGAAGAGATAAAGAAAGAAATAAAATCATTCCTGGAACTGAATGACAATGACAATACAACACAACAAAACCTATGGGATAACTTAAAAGCAGTCCTAAGAGGGAAGTTTATAGCCCTGGGTGCCTACATTAGAAAAACAGAAAGAGCACAAGTGAAAGATCTAACACTACAGCTAAAAGCACTTGAGAGGCAACAACAAATGAACCCTAAACTCAACAGAGAGGAAGAAATAATAATAATCAGAGCAGAAATCAATGAAATAGAAACAAAGAAAACAATACAAAAAATCAATCAATCCAAAAGTTGGTTTTTTGAAAGAATAAACAAGATAGACAGACATGCAGCCCAGTTAACCAAAAGAAAGAAGGAACAACTCCAAATCAATACAATCCGTGATGCAAAGGGAAATATCACAACAGACAAGGAAAAGATCCAGAAAATAATATGGGAATACTTCAAAAACCTATACTCTACTAAGTTTGAAAACCTAGAAGAAATGGAAGAATATCTGAAATCCTGGGAATCACCAAAGCTCAACCAAGAAGAGATCAACAGCTTAAACAGACCCATAATACATGAAGAAATTGAAGCTGAGATAAGAAATCCCCCAACTAAAAAAAGCCCAGGTCCAGACCGCTTCATGGCAGAATTCTATAAAACATTTCAAAAAGACCTACAACCATTATTACTGAAACTGTTTAGAAGGATACAAACAGAGGGAATTCTCCCAAATTCCTTCTATGAAGCGAGCATCACTCTATTACCAAAAGCAGGCAAAGATACAACTAAAAAGGAGAACTATTGACCCATCTCCTTAATGAATACAGATGCAAAAATTCTAAACAGGATACTGGCAAATCACATACAGACCCACATCAAGAAGATCATCCATCAAAACCAAGTTGGATTCATACCAGAGATGCAGGGATGGTTCAACATACGAAAATCAATAAACATCATCAAACACATAAATGGAATGAAAGACAAAAACCACACCATCATCTCAATTGATGCGGAAAAAGCCTTTGACAAAATCCAGCATCCCTTCATACTTAAAGTCCTAGAAGGAATTGGATTGGAGAGATCATTCCTCAATGTAATCAAAGCCATATACAGGAATCCTTTTTCTATTTTTTTCTTAATTGGGTAATTTTTTTATCATTCCCTTTAAAGGTAGGAACTCTGCAAGGCTGCCTCCTGTCACCACTCCTCTTCAATATAGTGCTTGAAACACTTGCTAGAGCAATAAGGCAAGAAAAGGAAATTAAAGGAGTACTGATTGGAAAAGAGGAAGTCAAGCTATCCCTATTTGCTGATGATACGATTGTTTACTTAAGGGATGCTAAAATCTCCACCAGAAAACTCCTAGAAATGATTAACAGCTTCAGCAAAGTGGCAGAATACAAAATTAACCTAAAAAAACAATGGCCTTTTTAAAAATTTTTATTTATTCTTGTATGTGTATACATGTACTGTCTGCATGTAGGCTTGTGCACCTGTGTCATGCAATGCCATGGAGGTCAGAAGAGGGCATTGGATTCCCTTGGAACTGGAGTTAAAGATGGTTCTTGGCCACCATGTGGGTGCTGGGGATCGAACCCGGGTCCTCTACAAGAGTAGTCTGTGCTCTTAACCACTAGGCCATCTCTCCAGCCCCAATGGCGTTTCTTTACACCAAGGACAAGCAACTGGAGAAAGAATTCAAAGAGACCTTCCCACTCACAATAGCCTCAAAAACAATAAAATACCTAGGAACAAACCTAACCAAAGACACCAAAGATCTCTACAAGAAAAATTTTAAACCTTTAAAGAAAGAAATTGAAGAAGACATCAGAAGATGGAAAAACCTTCCATGCTCATGGATTGGGAAAATGAACATTGTAAAAATGTCCATTCTACCGAAACTCTTGTAGAGATTTAACACAATCTCAATCAAAATCCCCAAGAGTTTCTTCACAGGCTTGGAAAAAAAAGACCTTAAATTCACTTGGAAAAACAAAAGACCCCGAATAGCCAAAACAACCCTAAGCGAAAAGAGCTACACACGGAGGATCTCTATACCAGACTTCAAACTATACTACAGGGCTATAATCATAAAAAACAGTCTGGTACTGGCACAAAAACAGACCTGTTGACCAATGGAACAAAACCGAAGATCCAAACCTGAGCACATACAATTTTAGCCATCTCATATTTGACAAGGGGGCCAAGAAGAAACAATGGAGAAAAGACAGCATCTTCAGCAAGTGGTGTTGGCAAAACTGGATCACCACTTGTAGAAGAATGAAATTAAGCCCCTACCTCTCGCCCTGTACAAAATTCAACAGGGGTTCAATCCCCAGCACCCACATGGTGGCCGAGAACCGTCTGACTCCAATTCCAGGAGAACTCCAGTTCCAGGGGGAATCTGACACCCTCTTCTGACCTCCGCTGCATTGCACGACAAGGGTGCACAGACCTGCATGCAGACAGTACATTCATACACATACAGAAATAAATTTAAAAAATTAAAAAAAAAGTCAACTCCCAATGGATCAAAGACCTCAACGTGAAACCCCAAACTCTGAAGGCGACAGAAGACAAAGTTGGCAGCAGACTACAAGACAAGGCGTAGGGAAAGACTTCCTAAATCAGACAGCAGCTGCGCAAGAATTAAGGTTGACAATTGACAAATGGGACCTCATTAAACTCAAAAGCTTCTGTACATCAAAAGAAACAATCAAGGAAGTGAAGAGAAATCCCACAGAGTGGGAGGAAACCTTCACCACAGAAACATCTGACAAAGCATTGATTTCCAGAATATATAAACTACTCAAAAAACAAAGAAGAAAGAAAACAAATGACCCACTCAATAGATAGAGCAAAGAGCTGAACAGAGACTTCACAAGTGAGGAATTAGAGATGGCTGAGAAACACCTTAAGAAGTGTTCAACATCACTAATCATTAAGGAAATGCAAATCAAAACCACTTTAAGATATCATCTTACTCCAATAAGACTGGCTAGGATCAAGAAAACAAATGATACCAAGTGCTGGAGAGGTTGTGGGGAAAGGGGAACACCCATCCACTTCTGGTGAGAATGTAAACTCATACAGCCACTATGGAAAGCAGTGTGGAGAACCCTTGGAAGATTTGGAATGAACTTGCCACCCGCCCCACCATACCACTCCTAGGCATGTACCCTCAAGACTCACACCACTGCAGAGATACATGCACAGCCATGTTTATTTCAGCTCTCTTCACAATAGCAAGGATCTGGAACCAACCCAAATGCCCCTCAGCTAATGAGTGGATAGAGAAAATGTGGTACATCTACACAATGGAGTTCTATGCAACTGTAAAGAAAGATGACATCATGAGCTTTGCAGAAAAATGGCTGGAGCTAGAGGACATCATGCTGAGTGAAATAACACAGTCCCAGAAAACCAAACGACAAATGGAATCCCTCATCTGAGGATGCAAGTGCCAATTACCTAGTTTTAAGTATTTCTTGTGCATGGCCCCTTGAGCTTTTGTCCAAACAATTGGGAGTGATGCATATTGGAAACATCAACAACAACAATAACAACGACAACAACAACAGAAAGGACTGCATGAAAGAATTGACTGAAACAGTGAACCTCTGCTCAGTCAACTTCCACATGGAGAATATTGAGAACGACTGAGAAAGAGATGAAAAGCATGTTTGGCAGAATGCATGAGCTCTGGTGGGGTGGGGGGATAGGGTTGGGGCACACGGGTCTAGATTTGATAAAATAAATAAATAAAAAAAACACTAAATAAATAAATAAATAAATAAATTTGCCTGATCTACAGCTATGCTATAAGCCCACATAGAACAATCTGGTTTATATAATTTAACTTAGAGAAAGCAACAGGAAACAGAGACCAAAGAGAGTAAGTAACAGAAAACAGAACAAATATCTCAAGAAAGGAAAATCCTTACCTGACTAAAAGTGAATAAAAAGATGGAAACAGGGGCTGAAGAAATGGCTCAGTAGTTGAGTGCTGGCTGCTCTTACAGAGGACCTGGGTTCAGTTCCCAGCACCCACATGGTGGCTAGCAACTGCAGGTAACTCCAGTTCCAGGAGGATCTAGTGCTCTCTCTGGCCTCGATGGGCATTGCATGGATGGATACACGTACATACATGCAGGCAATAATGCTAATACATATGAAACAAAAATAAATATTTTAAAAGATGGAAATAACAAATTCCTAGGAACTGAATTCAGAGCCCTCGGGAATAAGTATGGATTTTATATAGAAAACTCACCTTTGAAATCTATTATTCACAATCAGAGAAATCCTGTTAGGATTGGGCTACAAAGAAACTGAATCATTTGTACATTGGGGCATTTCTTAGCCAGAAAGCTTCTGGGAGTGAGGAGGCAGGAACCAGAAAAGAGATGAGAGTCACTTTGGCTGCAGCGGTCCTGTCTACACATAATGCTCTAGCACAGGCTGCCAAGTGGGTAGTGTCCAGGAATGACCTCATTCCATTTCTCCTGACCCAGCTTCCACAGAGAATGGGATGAAAAACACAGGGAGGGGAGTAAACAAGTAATTTAGGAATTTTACTTTTTCATTCATTTTTTACCTTGTCCTCATATTCTTTACATAATCACCCTTAGCCTAGACACCCTCAATGTTTCCCACTGGATTACTGGAAAAATCCTTCCCAGAGTCAGATTCTCAAGGACCTTAAATAAGCTGGGCCATCTATGTTTTTCTTTGACTACTAACCTTTCATAATGTCTCATAAACTGTGGACTGATTTTTGTGGTTCTGTCAGTGCTACACTTCCAGGCTTAAGTAATTTTTGCATTTTGATTCCTCTAATCTAACCTGTGAAGCCTTCAACATATGGAAGGATGAATGACAGATGATCCTAAGCCTTTCTGGGAAACCTAAAAGCATGCTGACTGCTTTGGCATGGTATTTCCAATGCCCTTGTCCTTAAGCACTACATCACGTATACACGATTATAAAAAGAAGGCCTGGAAGTATTGAACAATGTACAGAGACTAGGAACTTACTGCCCATACTTGTAGAACTTGCATTATGGAATGCAAATGAACCAGTTAAACTTATTGTGAAACAAGATCTTCAGAAAATAATGGTAGGCAGAAGATTTTTCTCTGTCCAAGAATTTCCATGTAGTGTTCGCCATTGATACTCAGTAGAGCTTGACAGAGTTTATCAGTGAACCTATAGAGATGTTGAGTTCAATGAGAACAGTAGACATGAATCCTGTGCTTCAGAGAAATGAACAGGTGATTGAACTGGATGAAGTTGTATTTTGCAAAGTAATCTTCCAAACTGAGGAGTCAGAGACAAACTTTTACTTGTGGCATTTCCAAATGCAGTAAACATGTATTACTGACCACAAAGCAGCTCATGGATTATTTGGGAGCAAAATGTCCTGCATTGCCTCTGTATCACTGCCCTTCCTTATTGTGAACAGTTTCTCTTTGCAGAAGAAAGCATAGAAAATCACTAGTGAGATAAAATTGAGTATAAAGACAATTTGCTAAGTTTCAAAAAAGTGGGCAGGTGTATCCTGCCAGTGAAAACATTTCTGAAATAACCATTTAACCCCAGGTCAGCATCTCCTCTAAGAACAAACACCTTTATGGTGTTTTCTAAGGTCATATTTGTTTTCTAAGGTAAAATATTAGGGGTCCTCTCTTTAGGTTCTTAGTCTTGTTAATAAAACAATTCAAGAGCAGATTCAGAGAGAGAGGGGTTTCTGGGAAGAAAGAGCACATTATACCCTCCAGGCAGTAATTATCCCTCCCACATCTTTAGGGTAGCTTTAAGTGAATGAGCCTTCCTCAGGGGTTGCCTCTTGACCAAGTGACTAACAGGTTTAGCTGAACTAATTCTTAAGAAAACAACGGTCTTCTAGAAGACAACATGTCTCTACCAGGGCCAGGACAGATTGCATTGTTTTGACCCGGAAGAAAATAGCTTCCCCTTAATGGGCCTCAATAGAGACTTGTTATACTCCCCAAGACTACAGTAACAAATGCTCTTAACCACTAAATAATGATTTTTTATTAGTTAAAAAAATCTTGCCCAGTTAGTCAAAAAAAAAAAAAAAAAGAGAAATGAGAGGTTTGCTCTTAAAGAGTATTAGATACTGAGTTTGGATTCAAATGGCTTTGGCTTGTGGGTTCATGGAACTATTTGCATGCTGAACTGATTCCAGGGATTCAGTATGAGCTTTGACCTCCCAGGAACATATGAATGAAGGACAAATTGGGCAGATAAATCACTTAAGGAGTGATTTATCTTAATGAAAGAAAGTGGAGGAATCTCACTGTATTCAGGAGGAGAGCACAGGAGCAACGGCAGCTGACAACTTCTGTCTAGAGCCCCGGGTCATTAGTGATTTAGATAAGTTTCTGAAAGGAAAGGGGGCCAACGAGCAGAGTTGTCTTTAGACTGCCAACAGCAGCACAGCTTCACTAGATGCCTTCATTCACCCCTAAAACATCTACTGAGCAAAGACCAACCTGAAAAATCTGGCTTGTCAAGGTCAAGGGACAGCAAACTTTTGACTCTTAACATCAGAAAGTGAACTCATAGCACAATGAAAGCAGTAATGGGACCTGGAACTCTGGAGAAGTTCATTTCTAATTGCAAATTATTTCAGAGTTGGGTTCTGAGTAGAAGTGTAGAAGCTAGGAATCAAAACCCCAGGAGAAGAAATATGAAAAAAGCTCAGAAAAGTAGTATCTACTGGGTAGCCAATTTAGCAGGTACGTGGGAAAGCTGGACCTAATACAGGGAGATTTCCCTGAGACCAGAAATAGGACTCCTTGCCCCCTCCCAATGCTACGTATGCTCCAAAGCTTTCTGAGTTCAGAGAAGCTGCTTAAAAACCAGCTTACAACAAAATTCCTTCTAAACCTGGAGGATTGTGAGATGTGCTATTTGTATCCTGAATCCTTACTGCAAATTTACTGAAGAGACACAAGGGACTGTATTCCAGATCAGGGATTCTCACCCTCAGTATAACTGACATGCTGGACTAAGTCCCTCGTTTGGGTGGGGAAGCGCTGTTTTATGCACTGAACTGTGAGTGGTGGCAGGCAATGGCCTCCGTCTGCCAGAAGCCACAGTCTCTCACTCCAGACGTGACTATCAGTAATAATGCGAACATTGTCAGATGTCCCTTAGGGAGCAAAACTGTCTATAGTTGAGAACCCAGAGTCCACAGAGTCCATCCACAAGGAGATTGCCCCCTTTGCTTAGATGGAGAGACTGAAGGTGGGAACTAAAAAGAAATCTGAAGTACAAATGCTAGGACTCTGCTTGGAGAGAACTCATCCTTTTAGCTCGCTCCAAGCTTAGTGACAGACCCAGTCTCAAGACAATAAGGTACAGATATAAGGTAGGGTGATGGATCTGGACATGTGATGTTCTCATCTGACCTTGACATGTATATGCACGGTGCACATATCTGAACACATACACATGCATACACACGCACACACACACACACACACACACACACACACATACACACCTTCTAGGTGTTGTGATTCATATCTAGAATCACAACACAACAGTCTAGAAGCTGAAGCAAGAGAATTGCCACAAGTTCAACACCAGCCTGGGATGCAAAGTGAGTTCCTGGGCTACAGAGTAAAACTCTGCCAAACCTCTGGTGGAGAGTGGGGGGGGTGAGGTGTGGGCATGGATGGGGGAATGAGTCTAAATATGACTAAGAAATGTTGTATGAAATGCACTCAATAAAAATTAACTTTAAAAACCCCCAGCATCTTCTGTTAAGTAAATATATCCATAAATGACTTCTGTTCTTTTATAGAGTTTAAGGCCTTAAGACCCCAGTTACTTCTCCAAGTAATGACTTAGGCAGTCATGTCAAGCTCCAGGACCTGTCCTAATTTAATATTCATAGTTCTTCTAGAAACACAGCATTGCATCAGTGAACAGCAGTAATATTTCTTGTGGAATTCTTTATGGACAAACTGCAGTATTTTTAAAGCAGCATTTACTTTCCCTGCACCCAAATGGCAAAGTTTGCTTCATATGCCAAGTTGGGAGGAAAAGCTCGACTTGTGCTGACTGTAGTGGTGACAGGAACCATGAAGCATTCATGGTTCTCTACAGACTCCACTACAGTCAACTCTGCAGAGTAACGGGAAAGAATGCTGTCATTAGCTGGGGCATGGATTCTGTTTGCCAGCCTCATGGCAGAAACTGCACCCTTCTCTCAATGGGTGGGTTCTGAGGAACCAGTAGGCATTGACTATAAAGAGGGCAGGGGGACAGCCTGGGCTACAGCCTGAACCTTAGCACATGGGGTGTTTGAGTTTCCTGAGCTACACAAATAGGACTTTATAAAGCATGGGGGGCGGGGGGAGGGACTTGGATTAGGGAAATAAGGATGCTAAGCACAGGTAAAAAATGAAGACAAGAAGTCTATCCTGAACACTGTGTGGTAATATAGGAAAATTTAGGCACAGTAAGTTTACTGTGCCTAAATTTTTAAACTATGTTTAAAAAGTTAAATTAAAAAGTTTATCTTTTTAAACATATGATGCAATGATGGACTGGAGAGATGGCTTATCAGGAAAGCAGGGAGACTAAAGTTCAGATCTGCAGCAGCCATGTAAATGCTGAGCAGGAGTGGTGTGGCCTGTCTGTAGTCACACCAGACAGTGGAGATGGGATCCCTGGAGCAAGCTGTTTAGCTAATCAGTGAGCTCTGGGTTCAAGTGAGAGATCGTTCCTCAATGAATAAGGTAGAGGGAGATTAAGGAAGACTTCCAGTATCAACCTCTGGCCTACACACACACAAACACACACACACACATACACACACACACTCACAAATTTCCACACACCTTTCCATTTGCATGTGAGCACACATATGCATACTCAATGCACACCACATATACAAGGGATGAAATGTATTTGTGGAGATAGTTACCACAAATACACACATTACTGGTTTCCAAATACTTAAATGCTGACAGACCCATATCTTACTATTGATTCTATAATTTGATCTAGATACACTTGAATTCATGGAACAAACCCCAATGATATATTCGTTTATAAAAGACTTCTTTTCAGAACAATGTTGGAAAAACGTTTCATTTAGTAGAATCTACATTTAAAACTATACATGCTCAGTGATTCCTGCTCTAGAATAGTATCTTTGATCTAGACTTAGTTATTATCTATTTCTCTTTGTATAAGCTTTCACTAGGGATATTCTTAAGTATTTTTTTCCATTGGATTCAAGTACATGTTCAGGATGTGGAGAATATGAATCAAGTGATATAGTGGTTGAAGGAAAGTCCTTTGCTACCCATTAATAGTCTAGTAAGTTCTATAACATACTTTCAATCCACTGAAAAACTAAGATTTGATCACTGAAAGGAACACAGAAATACTTTTGGGTGACAAGTGTCAAACAGCAATCAATCAATGCAGCATCAACAGCAGTGGGAGATTTTCCCCACTTTTAAAAAAAGAGTTAAAGCATTTTAAAAGAAAAATGCTTACCTATAAAAAGATTTAGAGAAGCCAGATTTCAGAAAGAATAGCTTTGTAAATGACAAACAGAACAGGTATTTAAAAGAAAATATGAAAAAATGCACCAGGGTTACTAAGCTCGCATTGGTTTGTTGACAGTGGACAACTATTATGCCTGATTAACTTAACTTGAAGCATCAGTTCTGTGGACAAAAGGGCAACATTGTCTTTCTGGGGACTCTGGACATGTTGAAAATACCCAGTTTCATTGTGTGGAGGACCACAAACTGACCCTATTCTTTTTGTGTAATCTTATGATAAAAATTACATAATTCAAGAAGTGGGTATGCACTTTTGAAAGGAGAGAAAAATAACCAATCATGTTCATGAAAACTTTGTGATAACAGCCTCTCTTTTTATCTTAAAGGTGTCCTCGAATGGCCATTTTGGACAAAACTAGTTGTGGTGGCCATTGGCTTCACAGGCGGCCTGGTCTTCATGTACGTACAGTGTAAAGTCTACGTTCAGTTGTGGCGCAGGCTGAAGGCCTACAACCGTGTGATCTTTGTGCAAAATTGCCCAGACACTGTCAACAAGTTGGAGAAGAACTTCTCGTGTCACATGAACACAGATGTCAAGGATGCTGTGGTGGTACCTGTGCCACAGACAGGCTCAAATTCACTCCCGCCTGCAGAGGGCACCCCACCGGAAGTCATACCAGTTTGACGGAACTTAGGAGGGATTTCATATAAAGGTATCTTTCCAGCCCTTGGCCACTATAGACAGAAGTGACCCTGCTCCAGTGGCTTCCTTATCTTCTCCTTTGCCCTACTGACTCATTTTTGCTGAATTGGCTCAAAAAGGAAATAAGGAGAAAACATCAAACGGAACACATGAAGCAGAGCCTATGGTGAGACAAAGGAAGGCGAAGTTTGCTAGGGAACGACAATAAAGAACAATTAGTACAAGGAATGCTTTTAGTGATGATTTAATGGACACGTGATATTCTTCAGAGTAGTGGGGAAGGAATTCAAGAACACAGACTTCAACTGCAATGTGTGCTTCTTTTTAGGGTTTTGTAATGTTAGCTATCTCCACTGGAAATGACAAACATTTCTGGTCTTAAGCCTGAACTGTCAGCACCATCCCTACGTCACACTGGAAGCAAACGTGGAGGACCCGTGTTTTTTTACCCTTTGACGGCTGATTTTTTCGACTATTGTGGAGTCCGGTTACTTTGACAGATGCATGTTTTTAAATGGATGCAATATACATTTGAAGATAGAAATGTTTGCAATTATGTTGTCATGAACAAAAGATTTTCAGAGAATTCTGGAATTTAATTAGCTCTGTTAAATTCCCACAGGGTTGGAAAGCAACCTGTATTTTTCTGGTCTCTTACACAGTGGTGGATGATAGAAATATTATGTGAACTACAAATACAAGCAACAAATGAAAATTTTAATTTTTCTAGTTAGCCCCATTATAAAAAGTAAAAAAAAAATCAACTTTGATAATTTATTTAACACTATTTATACACAAGCTATTTCACATCATCAGTGAAAACAATTATTAAAATAGCTTACACCTTTATTTTTTGGTACCCAGTCTTTAAAATCCAGCATGTACTTACAACATAATTCAATCTGATCAAAGTGTATAGGACAGAACAGGCCTAGCACTAGAAACCAAATCTGTTTCTTTGAACAGTTGAATATTTCAGAGAAGCAGATTAATTCCTTCTTTTGTATTGAAGTTTCATTTAAAGGTTATGATTTTACAAAGCACTAAAATTGTCAAATTAAGTCTTCTGGTTTGATTAGATACAGTTACCATTTTGCAAAAGGAGGAAAAAAACAAAACTATAGGGATATCTGACGGTCTGTAACAACAATGTTATAAAATTAACTGTTTGGTACGTATAAGGCAATTATGATAGAGAAATAAAAGATTAAATATTTTCATTGTTAAAAATGTTAAGGTTTTTACATCCATATGAAGTGTCACTTTAACAGATAAGCATCATAAACAAGAACCTCAGCTCTATGATAAAAAATGGACAGTATTTCCCTTCCCTCAGCTGAGAGGCAAAAATATCCAAGAGATTCTATGGTAAGTAATAAATTGGGTTGCTTAGCTTCAAAAGTGGCTCGCGGGACTCTTTCCACATGCAGATAAAACCAGTATGAATGATATTGCAGGAAGCAAAATAAATAATTATTAAAATAGTGGCCTGTCAAAGAAAGATGGTCTACGTTTTAAGAAATGGTTTTTGTTAACTGTCATTTACTGTTGTGAAAAGGCAGAGATGGCCATAAGGACTGAAGTATGGCATCCTGTTGCACAATCTGGGTACCACATCAATGCACTTTGTAATTATCAGTGTTTGTTCTTCATGGATTATCAAAGGAAAAAGGACAAAAATAACCTTTCCAAGAGAAGACAGTATGTTTGTTGTGATTGACACCGACTTCTAATGGTCCCATTCTTAGAAGTAACCAGTAAACAATGTTAATTGTGTGTATCTGTGTGTGTGTGTGTGTATGTGTGTGTGTGTGTGGTGTATATTCATGTATATATGCAAAGGAGATGTTAAGGTGTTCAGTCAGCCAGGAAATATAAAGCTTAAAACTCATCTTTCTTAAAACTTGTAGGAAAGACATGTGGAGAAAACAAAATGGAGGTAACGCACCCAGAACAGACCTTCAGTACAAATAGGGATTGAAGTCACACTTTTTAAAATATACGATAAACTTTGCATTAATCTTCTGCTAAGTTTCCATTTGAAAGATTGAAGATAAATATGAATAACAAAGGTTTTGATGGCTTAACCATGGCACCACACAAGGAATTAAACTTGATTCCATTTTTCGGTTAATTTTCACCAGCTTTTTACTAATCTATGTTTCCTGGGGTTTAGCAATGACAATTTATAAATATTCCTGGAGAAAAAGCCTAACCAGTGCAAAGTAATATTGACTTTGTCCTAGGAAGACATAAATTGTTTACCTCAATTGCCACAGAATTTTTGTTTTACAAAAGCAAGATAGATAAGTAAAGTATATAGCTCATTTCACAGAGAGACAGGCTTGGTCAAAACCACATTAATCAAGGGGTACACTCAGAAAACATACTAAAATCAAAAGCAAATATAAACCTCGCTGTATTAATGAGAAAAGAAAATGTTTTAAAATGATAGCTAAATTCTTACAAAGAATGTATGTAGACTTTGCCTTTATTCAAATGAATACGTAATACAGTTCCTGGCAGCTTAAAAGTCAAAATTTATTCTATTTTTGTTGCTGTTGTTGTTTTAACTTTTTAAACCCTAAACTGAACTTCAGCTTTAAAAATTACAGAAAATTTTTCATTAAAAAGGCTTCCCTGAAATTGGTGTTTATGAGTCAACGTGAAATAATTATCCATATAACATCCAATGTTGGAGTTGTATGTGGTGGGGCTCACCTGTAATGCTAGTACTTATGAGGTGGGGAAGGTTTAGAGTTCAAGGTCATTCCCCCGATATATAGTGAGTTTGAGTTTGAGGCCAGGCTAGGCTACATGAGACCCTGCTTCAAAAAGTAAAAAATAAATCAAAGAGCCCAATACTGAAATCCTCTTTTTATATTCAGTATACATTTTCCCTTACACACAACAAAAGGGTTTGGCTTTTTGGTGGCCTGATTTATTTCTCAAAGAGAACAATTCCTTTACCTAATGAGGCATGTTTACCTGTTCATATAAAAAAGTGAAATAGAAAGAAAATGCTAGAATACAAGAGATTTATAGATTTTTTTTAAAACCTTGGACTTTTAGAAACATGACAAAGCTGTGGTATTTGCAACATCATAGATATTGAAGATGATTATTGAAGATTTTTAAGATGTTACCCTTTATTAAGAGCTGACATTTTCATTACATAAAATTTAAGATCTAATTAAAAAGGAATGAAATGAAAACATTTTTAAAGTAAAGCCCCACAGGCAGTGAGACAAGTATAAACAATAATAACAAAAACCTACAAAAATGAGGGGAAAAATTCTTAAAACAAAAACAATCTCAGTAATCTGGGATATGGCCTCTTCTGGTAACAAGTCTACTCAAGAGCTACTGCTCCTGGTGACTACCCTCCCACAGACAATCTTTATATAATATTCCTTTTGCAAAAGTTTTCCTGAGAACCCTTTGAACATCTATTCTTTGGCTGAAAATTAGCTCATTAGTAAAATGACACCATTAAGAAAAATTACAAAGGGGAGAGTTGAGGAGGGAAGGTTATTCATCTGTCGCAAAACTTATCTTGCCTTATCTTCCCAATGAATTCTTTGGAACACAGTAAAGGACTTAAAACTTACTATATTTATTATACAATTCTACAAGGACTCTGTTTTAATTAAGATGAAAACCTTTTTTCTTTCCTTCAGTTCAATGGTGCTATTTTACAAATCAATACGATTGAAAGCAAATGATGGATGTTATTTTGGGTTGCAGTACTTTCCCCACCTCTGAAGAAAGTCCATGTTGAAATTACATAAAACAAGGAAACAAAGGAGAAAAAAAATATTTTAACTTGTGTAATTTTTGAGGTTGGGCATTTGTACTTTTTTAGTTTGACCTAATTGTCTTTCATTAACAATTTGTTTGTGAATAATGTGTGCATAAGACAAACTAAGGAAAATAATTATCTGTGAAAGACTTTGTATATTAAACAAATGCTCCAAATCCTGGTTGCAGCTTCACTACTTTTTGCCTCTATACTAAGATTTCTGCAGAGATCTATAATATTCAAACCCTTAAATTCTTGATTTAAGATCTGATAGTGGTCTGGGTTTCTAAGCAGGGTCTGAACGTAATTATGGCAAACGTATACTGACCACCCTTATAGCAGGCCATCCTGACACAGGACCCTTGGAGGCGCAGAGTCAATGACACAGACCACTGGAGCCAAGTGAAAGGCAAAAGCAGGCTCATTTATTACAGGAATCAGGCAGACCTGTATACCCCCTCCCCGTGTCCCATTGGTCCCTGGGCAGGGGCAGTTAGTGTGTCAGTTGGCTGGCAGTTGTCTTATCTTTTCTCCCATAGGTTCAGCCTGAGACTGCATCATCTGTCACCAGGCTGCTAGGCAGATTTCAGGTTGACTCCATGGGGAAGTTAGAATTGAGCATGCTCACGGGGCATGGTGGCGCACGCATTTGATCCTAGCACTGGGGAGGCAGAGGTAGGTGGATCTTTGTGAGTTCAAGGCCAGCCTGGTCTACAGAATGAGTTCCAGGACAGCTGGGGCTGAGGAAGGATCTAGTCCTTGAAAACACCAAAAAAAAAAAAAAAAAAAAAAAAAATTGAGCATGCTCAGTGTATGTCGAGCATCAGGGCTTACTTCTCCTACACACCCTCATGTTATTATGGGAGATTTGGGGGAGCCCTACCTGGGATGTCACATGTAACTGGGGAAATTGGGGTTCCATTTCAGGGTTCCTTAGTCCTAATTAAAATAATTTTAGGTCAGACCTAGAAGGAAGTTCCAGGACAATTTTATTGGCCTTTAAGAGAAAAGCAATAGGGCAAGCAAGCTGGAACCCTTAGCAGCTGTCATGACAAAGCAGATGAAGAGAAAGCCATTTGAATTAAGCTGGCGTGCTTAGCAATGGAGATCAGACACATGGCAAAGAAGTTGCCACCTGGTGGGGAGGAAGGTCCTCAGAGTGAAGGCCCAAAGCAGTAGGGAAAGCATGATGACATCAAGCCAGTATCACAGACAGAAAAGATGAAAAAGGAAAAGTTATACCTTTCTGAGTGAGAGCAGGTAGACCTAAGAGAGTTTTATGGCATAACAGAGCTCTGCATCACCTACACCAATAACAGACTTTTTGAGAAGGAAAATCTCATCTATTAAAGGGGATAATCCTTCCATTTCTTTAGCATAGATTAAGGAGAACTGGTTTTCCTAAGGGACAATCTCCCCCACAACCCCTTAGCTACATGACTGATCTGGCCAACTATATTCTCTTTTTTTCTAATTTTTAGATGTATTTTTATGTTATGTATGAGTGCATTATCTGCATGTATATAAGTGCATGTGTGTTGAGCCATGCCCAAGGAGGTCAGAAAGGGTGTCAGATCCCCTGGAACTGGAGTCACTGACTGCTGTTAGCTGCTGTGTGGGTGCTGGATCTGAACCAGGGTCATCTACAAGACCAGGCATGCTCTTAACCACTGATCCATCTCTTCAGCCCCTTAATTCTTACATTTTGGGTAGCTTGGGACAGTACACCTCCATCAAGGCCAGAGTTAGAATCCATTGTCTTGAGCAAGAGGAAATAGCTTTTCCTTAATGGGTCTCAAAAATAACTTTCTCTTAATGGGCTTCCAATGTTAACTGTAATGCTTGAACATTACAGAGAAGAAGAAATATATACGTCAATCAAAGGAAGTATCTAGACTTCCAAATTCCATTTAGTTAAGTCTGAACAGTATCACAGTGGGCAGTGAATGGTGTCAGTAACAGGCTGCCCTAGCTCTATGGTTGCTAGGAGTGGGAAAGATGGGGACAGTTCCTTCCCACACTGCCGCCTACAGCATCCTGAGGAGTTGTTTTCAGAGACATCCACTCCAGTAAACAAGAGATTCAGGGCTTTAAGAAAGAAAGAATTTCAGGATAAGCCAAAGTGAAACAGAGTTGGATTTATTAAGAAATTATTGGGCTGGAGAGATGGCTCAGTGGTTCAGAGCACTGACTGCTCTTGCAGAA
Organism: Rhizomys pruinosus; assembly: GCA_009823505.1. Classification (NCBI taxonomy): domain Eukaryota; kingdom Metazoa; phylum Chordata; class Mammalia; order Rodentia; family Spalacidae; genus Rhizomys; species Rhizomys pruinosus. The sequence goes on from VZQC01001071.1 coordinate 678,103, forward strand.
GACCCAGGTTCAATTCCCAGCACACACATGGCAGCTAAGATCCATCTTTAAGCCCAGCGTGGTAGTGCATGCCTTTAATCCTACCTATCACTTGGGAGGCAGAGGCAGGCGGATCTCTGTGAGTTCAAGGCCAGCCTGGTCTACAGAGTGAGTTCCAGGTGACAGCTGGGGCTATAGGGAGACCCTGTCTCTCAAAAAAAAAAAATTATTAAGAAAGCTTCAGGAAAGAATGAAGCAAGCCTCCACAAGCCTGGGTGTGTTCTTTCTAAGGGAGAGTCAGGCTCAGGCGTCTTTACACTGAGCATGCGAACATATGTAAATACCTATATTCATGCAGCTTTATAAGTGACATTGTCTAGAGACTGTAATTTACTACAGGCTTTAAAGGACAAATTTGTAGGAAGAATTCTAACTTGATATTTAAGCCAGGATCAAGGACTCTGAGGAAATAAAGAGCTGGATCCACTTGCATGAGAAATGAAAACAATATAGCATTCATCACATCAAAAGAATAAAATGGTGGCTTTTTATTACTTTTTTTCTTTTAATTTAGTGGTCTTTTTTTGAAACAGGGTTTCCCTGTAGCTCCAGCTGGCCTGGAACTAATTCTGTAGACCAGGCTGGCCTTAAACTCACAGAGATCCGCCTGCCTCTTCCTCCCAAGTGCTGGTATTAAAGGCGTGCACCACTATGCCTGGCAATGGTGGCTTTTTAGTGGGCAAGGAATCAATAGCTAAAAGTTCAGTAAAGCCAGTATTCAAATAGTTAGAAAACATGAAAAATATTTTCACATTAGAAAAATATGCAAACAGTACAAATAGTATTAGAACTGGTAATTCACATGAGACTTCGAAATAGACACATGTGCAACCATGTCATGCAAAGCCTATAGAGGCCAAAAGGGGGTATTGGATCCCCTGGAAGTGGAGTTACAGTTGTTAGCCACCATGAGGGTGCTGGGAACTGAACCCAGGTTCTCTGCAAGAGCAGAGGCTGAGCCATCTCTCCAGCCCCAGAAACAGCCTTTTGACTGATACCCATTAGCAATGTTCTGCTGGCTAGAAATAGGCATAAAGGAAACACATTACCTAGATTGAATTTTTTTAAGTTTTATCTTTATTTTTTTAATATATACCTACATAAGGGGCTGGAGAGATGGCTCAGTGGTTAAGAGCACTGACTGCTCTTGCAGAGGACCCAGGTTGGATTCATGGCGGCTAAGAACCGTCTTAGGCTGGGCATGGTGGCACATGCCTTTAATCACTGCACTCATAAAATATAAATAAAAATTTAAAATATATATATACATACATAAATATATAAATATATCACCTGAATTGGAGGGGTTTTGTTTTGTTTACTAAAAGATGTCATGTTTTCCATAAGGAAGTGTTTGAAGGTTCCTCCTTGGCAAGCCCATACAACCATCAATCTTGCCCTTGTGGTCCACACTGAAGTCTTTCCCTTCCATGGTCACCCAAATGAGGTCCAGTAAGCACATGTCCTGTCTTGATCTTCCTGCACTGACCTCCATGATACAGCCTGGGTAGTCAAACAATGGCAGTCTATACTCTGAAGAGGCTGAAATCCCAGTAGCTGCTCAGTCCACAAGCTGGATATCTCAGTAGTCCCCATCTGGCACTGAAGGTTTGGAGGATTCTTGGAGAGACATGAGTCTTCAGTCCATATTGGAGGGTTAAAAAGCTGTGTCTCATGTCTTTGAAGAATGGCAAAAGCAGTGGCAGCCATAGAGTAGATGCACTTGCCAGTAAGAATTGAAGACAGGCCAAACAACAGTGCTCTCTCTTTTTCTTTTTGTCTTTTTACTAAGATCTCAAGTTTTTTATCTTAAGCACAATTTCTCAGCCCTTACTGATTATTTCTGATTTTACTTTCCTTTTGGATGCTTAAGGCCACAAGGCCAGATAAACCAAGATATTTTTTTTTAAAGGTCAGTTGAGGATCTGGTCCTCAGGAGTCACTCATTCTTTTTTGTTTGTTTGTTTGTTTGGTTGGTTGTTTTTTTTTTGGGGGGGGGGCATGGCTCCTTTCAGCTTTTCATTTACCAATTCCATCCACTAGAGGACAAAATCAGGTCTTGCTAGACCAGGCTTCCCTTTTTGAAGCATGAGCAGACTTTCCTCTTTATAGACTGGACAGTGGCTGAAGTCCCATTAGTGGATCTCCAAGATCTCCCCAAACACGAAGACTGGTGACCCACATTTGCAGGACATTTCAAGAGATGGCCCCATGCATAGTCCCCTGAGACTTAGTTGACTTCTGAGGGCAAGGAACAAAGTTATCCCTTAGGTCCCTCAGCCAAATTGGTATGGGAGTTAAGTATGGTTGTTAAGCACCCAGAAAGGCTAAGTTACACCAATCTGATACATCGCACCTATACTAAAATTGTATCTTCTAAAAACAAACTATGTTATTTCCATATTTTTTGATTCTCATTTTTCCGTTTTAATTTTATATTACTCTAAAATATGTATACATACCCACCATCATATACCAAAAATCCAAAGTCTGAAAATAAATGGTAGGTTAGTTCTAGAACCTGTCTAGGGATTCACAATATAAGAGCACAATTAGTTACATTTGTGTTACTCTAATCCAAATGCCTGACAAGAACCAATTAAGGAGGAAAGGTGTATGGCTGAGTTTCAGAGCAACTTCTGTTTGTCATAGCTCATGCACCAGAGGCTTGTGACAGAGACTGTGGGGTCCTGAGATACTCCATCTAAGTAACAGGGAGCAGGCATTTGCCCCGATTGCTGGGTACTGGCCCCTGCTTGCGGATGGGCAATTGACTCCCACCCCCTTGGGGAGGTGTCACATTCCCGAACCCATTTCTAAAGAGCACATATTGGTTTGGGGAACCAACTGGCGCTTCTCCTGGCTAGCAAAAGCAAAGCTTTTGTAGAAAGTGCACTGTAAGCTGGGCATGGTAGCACACACTTTTAATACCAGCACACAGGAGGCAAAGGCAGGTGGACCTCTGAGTTCAAGGCCAGCCTGGTCTATGTAGAGTTCCAGGACAGCCGGGGCTGCAGGGAGACCTTGTCTCGAAAAGACGAAAAAAAAAAAAAAAAGTGACTCCCCCATCCTCGCCTCAAGCCCACCAGAAACTACTATGTAAGACCCTAATCTTCTGCAACTGCCCCACAAGAGACTTCTCACATGGCAGATGGCAGAGCTAGACAGGATCCAGAGACAGAAGATAGAGCTTTCAAAGAACTTACCCTAGTAACCACAAGTGGCAGCCAAGCCTCACCACTAAACACTACCACCTTCAAAATAGCACAACAAAGTATTCAAATTATAAGCCTGTGAAGGACATTTGGGTCTACACAATGAGTTCCAGGCCAAATGGAGATATAGGGAAACCTTTTCCCAAAACAAACAAAAATCCAAATCAGGACATTCTGCCTGTGGCCTCCAAAGGCTCATGGCCATCTGATAATGCAAAATGTACTTAAAACTTCAAGTCTCCACAGACTTAACAGTCCCCAAACTGTTCGTCTTTTCTGAGAATCCAGCCAAGCTTAGGTGTGACTCTGTAAAAAAACAAGTTACACACATCCAGCAGGCACAGTAAACACTGCCATCTCAAAGTAAGGAACAGCAAGACATGAAGACTAGACCAGAGCAAGACTCAGCTGTCTGGCCTCCAGGGAGCATGGTGGCAATGGACTGGGTAGCCCTGCTCCTTCGGTGTGCTGTTCATACCCAGCACCAACCTCTCTGTGCACCACCGCCTGCCAGGCGTTCTGTGTTCCTGCCACCTCTGACACCGGGTCTTCAGTGCAAAGCAAGCATCACCCTCGTTTCACTCATAATCCACTCAAGAGCTTTCTACAAGGAATCTGACCTTCAGGGACATTGCTTGGCCTCATCAACTGTTGTCTAGAATCTTAGCACAAACCTCCACTATACCATCCTACCTGTGAAACCAACACGAGGCTGTTATCCTACCAGCTTGAGATGCAACTGCCTCCCACGGACAAAGAGTGTAAGCAACTTCTGAGTGACAGTACGAGGAACGAGGGAAAATTTTCTCTAGGTAGCCCTTTTCCACAGGACCTTCCTTCAGCTCTCCTTTATTTTATTTTTTTGGTATTTTCAAGACAGGGTCTCCCTTTAAGTCCCAGCTAGCCTGGAGCTCACTCTGTAGACCAGGCTGGCTTTGAACTCACAAAGATCCACCTGCCTCTTGCCTCCAAAGTGCTAGGATTATTCCTTTCAAATGACCTTCAATAGAGTCTACCCTCAAGGAACCTTTCCGACCTTCAAAGAGCAAAGTCCAAGTGTTCCTTTTAATACAGCTCATCAATTTGCCAATTATAGCTCTTATTTGTACTTGCTTTGTCCACAGCTTTAAATGTGCTTGCTTAAAACTGAGATGTTTCTCAAATCTTTAATGTTTGATCTCAATTCTCACTGAAAGCCTGACTACGGTAGTGAGCAAGAGTCATGCTACAGGCTAATGTGAAGCTGTCTTAAATCTCCTCTACAAAATAAGTCTGTACTTTGAGTCTCACCCAAATTTTCAGAACTGTCTGCAAGATTCTTGTTATGTTTTAGTTGCCTTCAATTGCTGTGACAAAATACTCTAACCAATACCAACTTGGACATACATCTCCCAGTTACAGTTCATCATTGAGGAAGCCCCAGGCAAGAACTCAGCCCCGAACCTAAGGCAGGAGCTGAAACAGGCCATGGAGAAATGCTGCTTACTGGCTTACTTCCCTGGCCCATGCTCAGCCTGCTTTCTTATACAATATAGAACCTGCCCAGGGGTGGCACTACCCACAGTGGGCTAGGCCATCCATCACTCAATCCCACAGATAAGGCCACAGGCTGGTCCAATGAAATAAATTCATCAACTGAGGCTCCCTAAATCCAGGTGTGTAAAGTTGACACTAAAGCTATCCTGCACACTGTAAGACAGAGAAAGCTCGAATATGAGGTGCACAGAGTCCCAAAGGGACTTTTTCAGTAAAATAAGGTTATCTGGAAAAGAGAACACACACATCAATCACATACTTGAGTTAGCTGAACTAGAATGTATATAAACCCAACTCAGAAGTAGAAGTCATTGGTTTGGTTGAGAGTTGGCAATCTGAAGTCAGTCTAGTTTGTGGCCCACTTTGTACACACACACACACACACACACACACACACACACACACACACAGAGTAAATGATCTTTACTTTGTTCCATGGCCATGAACTATGAAAGCAAAGATGTGCTACTGACTTAAAAGGGGTCTAATGCAAGCAAGAAGTTATCACAGAAAAAAATGTGTACTACAGACAAGAATTAGACATCACTTAAAAAAGAAAAAGACATCACTTTAAAAACAAGTCATCTCCAAGGCTACTCTAGCACTGATGATTTATTACATGTCTAAATGGTTAAATGGTAACTGGTTCCCAGCAGTTATACTTCTTGCATTCATGGCACAGGAAAAAGCAGGAACTAAATAAAGTTTGATGGTCAGGACACCAGGCCGCTTTCATAATTTGGCCATAATGTTACAACTTAAAATTTTCACAGCTGTTTTGAAACTATACACAAAATAAAGGGGGGTATAGCACATATATTTACAAATACACATACACACAGAGAAAGAGAAAAACCAACAATTAAAAAGATATTAACTACTTCTGATTTAATAAAAAAGATATTAATTACTTCTGATGTTTTTAGATTCCTAAAGTCACATCAGTGAAAATTAATTAGAACTTTAATAAACTATATAAATAAATTTTATTTTCAGAAGTAAAACAGCTAGTAACACTTTATTTTAAAAAATTATATCAAGGTTAATATCTAATTGACCACATATAGTATTTTTCCTTTTCTTAATAAAATACTTATACTGAATCCACTAAACACTTGCAGGTAGTTACGTTCTATGAACAAACCAATAGAATTTCCCCTTGTGTGACATTAGAATACTGAGTTATCAGTTAACTCAATGTATCCCTCAGAAGAAACACAGTTAAAACCACTAGTTCTCTAATCTTTAGTTCTGCCTTTTTCACAATGAAATAAGAGAAAATGATATTCAATCAAAAAGGAGCTTACCATTTTATAAGGAAGTTTAAGGTTTAAGAAAATAATTAGTCCTGAGCATCATGGCTCATACCTCAAAAGGCAGACATACAGACCTCTGTAAGACTGAGGCCAGACTGGTCTACATATGTAGTTCCAGCTGCAGCTATAGGGAACCATGCCTGGGGGTCGCAGGAGGGGGGATTACAAACTTTGCTATCATAACTCAGGAAACACCAAATGAACCTTTTAGATAATAGGTATATTTCCCAAAGTGAGACGCTAAGCAATACTAAATACACTCAAAATCTTGAAAATAGCTTGTTTTTTAAACAGGGTCTCCCTATAGTTCTGGCTGTCCTGGAACTATGTAAACCAGGCTAGCCAAGAACTCAGAGATCCACCTGCCTCAGTCTCCCAAATGCTGGGATTAAAGGTAGGCACCATCACGCCCGACTGAAAATAACTTTTTTGAGTACACCTGCATGTGGTGGCCAGAAATTGATACCAATGCTTTCCTCAAGTGCTTTCTCAGCTGATTTTCTGGCTCGATCACGCACTGAACCCAGAGCTCAGTGATCAGCTAGGCTGTAGGCCAGCAAGCCGCAGGTATACAACTGTCTCCGATGCACTCAGCACTGGGATTACAGAAACACACCTCCACAGGTCCTGGAAATTCTACTAGTGTTCTGGGGATAAAGACTCAGGCCCTCATGCTTGTGCAGCACTGAACTGGCTGAGCCACTGTCATCACCCCCAAGCACTTTTCCCACTTCACTTCCATTGCTTCTTCCCTTATAGACTCTGGGTAAATGACTTTTGAAGCACAACAGTATGGTCTAGATTGTTTCAATGTGTCCCTGATGGGGTTCACATGATAGAAAAATTGTTTCCAAGTATGATGATGTGAAAAGATGGTAGGACTTTAAGAGGTAGCCAGGTGGAGCCCTTCCCCATTTTCTGGCTTCCTGCCTTGCCTGTTCTCTCCATCGCATGTGTCCACAACCATGACGTGATGCAGCCAGGGCCTCCCCAGGCTGTGCTGTGCTATTTATTTACTCATCTTTCAAAACTATAACCTAAATAAAACCTTTAAAATTCCTAAGCTAATCAGCTATAAAAGATTAATACAACTCCTATATTTTAAAATTAATTTAAAGAAAATGAAAGCAACTTTCATCCTTAAATAAAACTCGTAACAATTTTGAAACTCATAATGAATTTCAAATCAGGCTCATTATATAAATGAGTCAAATAGCAAATTCTTATTAGACCATTATTGAATTATGTTTATTTTGTATGTGCACAGGTACACAGCACATGGTATGTGTATGAAGGTCAGAAGACGACTTGTAGGAGTTGGTTCTCTTCTTCCATGTGGAATCTGAAGATGGAACTTGGGCCATTGGGCTCACCAGCAATCACCCTACCAACCGGTAGGCCATCTCGCTGACCCATCTAGATAAGGGTCTCAAGTGATTTATTTTCAAGGCACTGAAGTCATCTCTTCGTCTGTGTCATTTGAGTCACTCATTAGTTCTGATTTGTCATCTTTTGAGTCACTTGCCTCCCCCGTTAGTTCCAAGTCCCATAAATCTTTCTCTATACTTAAGCTAGTTTGCTTTTTGCGAATCTTAGGAACCGCGTCACTAGCACAAACTTTTCTCATTTTAATGTTTGGTAATTTCTTCAGATCAAAATCCCATTCCCTAAAAAAAGAAGAGAGTACAAGGTTAAGTGTTGTTGTAGAGACAAAGCAAAGACAGTCACTTTTCAGAACTCTGAACGGAGCAGAGAAAAGGCTAAATTTACAAGACTCCAAATGCTCTAGAAAGAACCAGAAACCAATTTCCACATCCTAAGAGCTAAGACTGAGTTTCCATTGCATCTTCTCACTAATCAACAGTAGCTTTACCTGCAGAACATCCTACATAGTCTAAACTTAAAAAAAAAAAAAATCAAGATTCTATGGAGTTCACCTCTCTCTACCTTAAGACCTTAATTAAGTCCTTCAAACTGGAACTATGTCATCCCAACAAACCTCCAAAATAAATCACAAAAGGACACTCTTCTCACATATAATGCAGTACAGCTAAATCTCAGACTACTGTTATTCTCGAAAGAACAATTTTCAAACATAGTTTTTTCCTGTCATCTTTTTGCGACAACTCTTAACTTTAACTACCTCATAGGAGAGGTCTTAAGACTGTCCTGAGAATGGACTACCACCCAGCAATACCAACAAGCAAAGCTCATCTCCTCTCTCACTTCTGGCTTTCTTAGAAATGGCACAACATATACATTCAGAAGAAACACGTTTTGGTTTTCATTATGCCTAATTTTAATTTATTCAGTTTCAATTCAGAAAAAAAAAAAGTCAAATCCATTAAGATGGTTTAGTTAAGACCAAAGTTATTAATAAGCAGGCTCCACTGGATGAACTAACATCAAAGGACATCTGGGTATAAAAACTTGATTCAATAGGCCTTAATATGTAAGTGACAGAATGCATAAAATCTCATGCATGGGCTATGGGGGCTACAGATAGCAGAGGGGGTCTAAATATGATTAAGATGTTTGAAATCCACAAAAATTCAATAAAAAATATACGACGACAATAAATATACAGAATTTGTGTTTGGAAAATAAAAATCTAAATTCCTACAGCTCAGTGGTCTCCATGGTTACAGGAGACAGAATTGGACCAAAGATTCTCAATAAAAAAACTCTTTCGCTGGAGAGATGGCTCAGCGGTTAAGAGCACTGACTACTCTTGCAGAGGACCAGGGTTCAATTCCCAGCTGTCACTGACTCTAGTTCCAGAGGAATCCGACACCCTCTTCTGACCTCTGCAGCACTGCACAACATGGGTGCACCAACCTACATGCAGACAGTACATTCATACACATAAAAATAAAAAAACTTTCATTAAAAAAAAACTTTCTCGAGCATCATTTTCCATTCATCTGTTCTTGTTATTTTATTTTATTCAGTCTTTTTTTTAATAGTTTTAATTTTTTCTTATTTTTTTAAATTCATTTTTTATGTGTATGAATGTACTGTCTGCATGTAGGTTTGTGCACCCGTGTTTTGCAATGCCGTGGAGGTCAGAAGAGGGTCTCGGATTCCCCTGGAACTGGAGTTCTCCTGGAATTGGAGTTACAGACAATTCTCGGCCACCATGTGGGTGCTGGGGATTGAACCCGGGTCCTCTGCAAGAGCAGTCGGCACTCTTAACCATTAGGCCATCTCTCCAGCCCCTTTTTTCAGTCTTTTTGAACTAGAGTTTCCCTATAGCCCCAGCTGGCCTGGAGAAATCACTATGTAGACCAGATTGGCCTTGAACTCACAAAGATCTGCCTGATTCTGCCTCCCAAGTGCTGTGATTAAAAACATGTGCTGGGGCTGGAGAGATGGCCTAGCGGTTAAGAGTGCTGACTGCTCTTGCAGAGGACCCGGGTTCGATCCCCAGCACCTACATGGTCGTTAAGAACTGTCTTTAACTCCAGTTCCAGGGGAATCTGATGCCCTCCTTGGACCTCCTTGGCATTGCACGACACGGGTGCACCAACCTACATGCAGACAGTACACTCATACACACACACACAAAAACAAAACATGTGCCACCATGCCTGGCCTGTTATATTATTTAAACAAACAAACAAACAAACAAAGAACTGGGGAGAAAAGTGCCTTATTTAACATACTATGTTGGATATTTTTTTAACTACCCTGAAAAACAAAAGGGCTATGCAGTCAAGGAATATCAGATATTGCAAATAAAAACAACTATGGAAAATCCTTATTTCATCTGAGAAGAGAGAAATGTTAACAGAAATCTCTAGTGTTTTTAGAAATGACATCAGTTTCTGCCACATGGATTTTATGTTCAGTTTCTAAGAAAGTGTTAACAGAGATACCCACCGAAAAGTTTGTAGATTACGTATATCTATGATGTCTGGAATCTCTGAAAAAGAAAATGATCACTATCCATTAAGCATGTTTCTCTAAATTTGCTTTCACAATTAAATTTATTGTATCAGATATATATCAACTGAAAACAAAGTTTATATATATTAATCATTTTTAATTATTATTTTTAATGTATGGGTCTGTGTCTCTCGGATATGTCACCACCCCATGTGGAGAACCTAGAGAGGACAGAAAAAGACATCAGATTCCCTGAAGCTAGAGCTAGAGCCAACTGTGAGCCACTGGCCTGGGTGCTGGGAACTGAAATTTGGTCCTCTGGGAGGGCAGCAAGCATTTTTTTTTCCTTTAAATATTTTATTGTTTTTATTTAATGTGTGTTTTGCCTGTCTGTAAGTGTACCTGTGTTGTGCAAGGCCAGTGTAGGTAAGAAGAGGGTGTCAGATGATCCCTTAGAAATAGTTACGGAGGGTTGTTAGCTGCCATGTGGGTGCTAGGAACTGAACCTGGGTCGGTCCTCTACAAGAGTAACCAGTGCTCTTAACCACTAGTGCTGAGCCATCTCTCCAGCCCCTGCTAGCAAGCACTCTGAACTTCTGAGCCATCTCTTAAGGTCCAAAGAGAAATATTTTAAGGCACTGCCATATAATTAACATAAAAAATAAGTTTGGGCCAGGCATGGTGGTGGTACATGCCTTTTTTTCCTTGGTACTCAGAGACAGAGGCAAGTGCATCTCTGTAAATTCAAAGCTAGTCTGATCTTCAAAGTGAGTTTCATCAAAAAAAGTTTGAAAACATTTTTGTGTACAAAAAGGAATTACAAATTCTGCTAAATAATAAGCATTAGCATAGATGCACAAAATTTTCAAGTACTTTAACATGGTAGAATTTACCAGAAAATTTCAGATTATTTAACATAAAATAAAATCACATTATCTAAAATGTGAAAAAAATTTTAAAAGAACTATAATCATTAGATGCTCAAAAAGGCTTCATAAAAATTAAATCAACTTTTAATCAAAGCAAAGCAAAATACATAGACTATGCTTAGCATAATTAGAAAGTTTATTGGAAACTAATTAATACTGAAATATAAATCTGACCAATTTAGTAAAATATAAATTCAGTATTAGTGAAAAGGATAAGAATTATGATACTGTATAGTGAATCTTACAGCAATTTCGGAAAATAGAGTATGTGTGACAAGGTATCACAAGATACAAATCACTCAAAAAAAAAAAAAAATTCAGGAAAAGGAATCCACCAGCTGGGTATGGTAGCTTGCACCTGTACTCCCAGACAGAAGCTGGAATCCACCAGCTGGGCATGGTGGCTTGCACCTGTACTCCCAGACAGAAGCTGGAATCCACCAGCTGGGCATGGTGGCTTGCACCTGTACTCCCAGACAGAAGCTGGAATCCACCAGCTGGGCATGGTGGCTTGCACCTGTACTCCCAGACAGAAGGACTGCCATGAGTCAGAGAATAGCCAGGGCTAAACAGAAAGCCTATCTTGAAAATAAAAAATCCAAAATAACTATAGCACGAAGAGGCAAAGTGATAAGGTGTTCACTTCTAACCTTCCCAAACCTTCCTAACAGAATTTGGCAACAATCTAAGATACCTCATGTTTCCTGAATCATGTGCAGCACTCATTTCACAACTGTTCAACGAATAAGCAGCTTCCTGACACAGGTGGAAGAGATCGGATCTGAGCTCTAATATCAGCTCTATCACCAATGAGTATCTTACATAAACTTGTGTGGTTAACTTCTAACTAATGTGGCTGCTGTATACTGAAAGGACTTTAGGGGCAAAAGAGAAGCAGCACAGGACCAACTGGAAGTCTGTGACAAGGTGCAGTTACGCTACGTGGCAGAGCCATCAGATTCTAAATGTATTTTGCTGATAGGTTGGGTTTGGACTGTGAAGGTGAATAGGAGGCAAATGATGAAAACAGTGACTGACTTAGGGAACAGTTTCTAGCAATAGCCATCGGATATTTCCTTTAGAGTCCCACATTTCAATGTGCTTTTATTAGGATGTTAAAAACAGTATTACTATTAAATATTTAATATTTTACCATCCAAGGAGGAGAAAGTTTTAAGAGAAAAGCAGTTTTCTCTTTTTTTTTTTTTTTTTGCAGTTCTTAGCCTCACCCTTTTTGTTTTTTTACAAATCGTATCTCAGATGCCCATAAGACACTCAAGTCTGATCACATAAATCTGGAGTTCTGGGGAGCATTTAGGGTTAACCATATGAATTTGGACACTGTTGGCAGTTAGATGGTCTTTAAATCGATAGAACTAAATGAGATTAAGTCAAGAATGAAACTGAAGACAAGATCTGGGCCAACACTCATTTTTCTCAGGTGAGGGAACTGAGCTTACCACACTAAACAACCGTAGCCAATGAACTAGGAAGATACTAGCAAAGGTGAGACTGTCTACACAACGTAAGAGACACAGGAAGAAAAGAAGCTCCAATCAGCCACAAGTGCTGCAAAAGGTGAGAATCTGTGCCCAGTGCAGCCACTACTATCTCAGAGCCTCACAAGGCACCAGTGAGCACAACACTGCTGACTCAGCAGCAGGTACAAATGTCTAAATGATTCCAGAGAAAATTAAAGACTGCGAAGGAAAAATACTGTGATGGTTGGCCTCACTCTAGGATCACCTGAGAGAAGGGCTTCTGGACATGCCTGTGGGCTTATCTGAATTGGGTAACTGAGGGGTGAAGAGCCAACCTACACTTTCCCAGTCACCATTTCATGGGCTGGGTCCTGGACTGAATGAAAAGGAAAGAGAACTCAGCACAAGCATCCACCGCTCTCTGCTTCCTGACTATGGATAAAATGTGAGCAGCTTCACAGGCTCCCGCCTTCCCCACCATGAAAGGCTGTAACCTTAACTGCAAGCCAAAGCGTGCTCCTTCTCCCTTAAGTTGCTTTTGTCAGGGAAATTTTTTACAGCATCAGGAAACTAAGATACACAGAGAGACTAGAAATACAAATATATTCATACTCAGAGAAAGTAACTGAATGTGAAAAAGACAAGAGTGGTAGAAGCCAAAGCCATTCTCTCTAGCAATAGCTACTTTCTTGGTTAACACTCAACCTTTTAAACAATCAGACCTTAGGTTTTAGTAAGTTACTTGCCCCTGTTATCCTGTAGACTATAAGGATGGGTATGTTTATACTAGAACTATACTTTGCTGTTTTGTTAGTTAAGAAGAAACATTTTATCAATAAAGAGGAGCTGCCACACACTTCAGTTTCTAGCACTATCCACAGAGCAGTTTTGGAGGACCCTAGATATTCATGATCTCCATAATAAAACTTAAAAACTTTAATTTCACTATTACATATTTAAATTACTATATTATCCAAGAATACCCACAGAAGAACACTGATGCCTACAGGCAATAGGAAAGAAATATGAATGGGACGGGGTCAGGACCATGACCAAGTAGAGCATACTCCCAGGTCTGGGAAGGACACCACTGCTCCAAAACTAGAGAGTCTGTTGTCAGGATGTGATTTCTTAAGCCACAAATCTGTTTTATTGAGCCCAAATCACCATTTAAAAATAATGCTAGAAAAAAAAAAAATAATAATGCTAGGCGAGAGAGATGGCTCAGCAGTTAAGAGTGCTGACTGCTCTTGTGGAAGACCCAGGTCTGAGTCCCAGCACCCACATGGTGGCTAACAACCATCCGAAACTCCAGTTCCAGGGGATTCCACAGCCTCTTCTGACCTCTGCGGGCACTGCACAATACAAGTGCACATACATACACGTAGGCAACACACTCATACACATAAAACAAAAATACTTAAAAAGTAGTAGTAAGCACTAGTCAAGTATCAAGTGCAGGTGATACGCAGCCACCACTGAGGTTCTGTTAAGTCTTAATTCTCTCTCCTATAGTGATGCTCTTCTGTGCTGTCACACTAGTAACACACTGATGTTTGGAAGCAACTACAAGGCTACGGTGCTAAGAAAGATAATCTGATTTCTGTGGTTTCTTGGGACACTGACTAACAATAGGACACAGAGCAAGAATTACAAAAAGTGGACATCACGGGACTCAACAAAAACTTAGCTGTGTCTGTAGACAGGCAAGTAACAACCCTTAAGACAAGTAAGTCAGGTATAACCTAGGAAGGAAAGCATTTCTGACACAGTAGAAAGACACGGTCAGTGCTGACAGCTTTGTTGGAAATGAATCTAAAACAACTTCTATAAACAAAGAAAAAGAAATCAAAGGAAAAGAATCAACAGAATAAAAATAAACCTTTGAAATTAATTACAAATGGGATGCCAATACTTTAAGGCACAGAAAACTCACCAAAGCCATAGCCTTCATACTGCTGCCGCTCCCGTTCCATCGTCTGCTTGATCACCGACTCTCGGGAATGGTGCCGCCGTCCCTGTCTGTCCTTGACACTGTTATGTAACTCAATCTGCTCCAGCTCACTGCTGAATCGATTCAAATACCTGAAAATATAAAAATGACTTGAGTTACAAACTCTATATATTTGGGCTCATATTAATTCATTTTAAAGTATGCAGATGTCCCTGTCCTTTGAATGTTGATAGTCCTCAGTTCCCTAGACCTCTTATCACTTTCCTTGGTAAACTGATCATTCCTTCACTTCAGTGAGCAAACTACAGAATGTCTGTTGAGTAGAGGATCTTTACAGTCAACTTAGATGCCCCTTAGTATGACAACCAAGGTCATTCACAGGACAGTTGTCACAGCACCTGCCATTCTAACCTGAAAATTACTGCCCCCGTCATATTAAGTGTCCAATGGGTTATTCTATGTGCCAGTTTCTCCCTCAACCCCGAGGCTTTTAGACACTGTCCTCTCAGGCTAGAGATTCAAGCTACCTTACAATCCATCTGCTAATGCCTGCCTATGAGAAGCCAGTGCAGACATGCTTCTCCTGGAAGCTTTCTCTGACTCCAGGAAACGGGGTTAACTATCACTGAGACCCAGAAAGACTACAAACTCAGAAAAGGGGCCAAGCTGGAGCCAAATCCAAAGCCTTCTGTTATAAAAAACACCTTTCCTATTCTACAAATCCAGAGCAGAATTCTGTCTCATTGGAACCAGGCTGAAGTCCCTATTCTGACCCTTTGCTCATAATATGCCCAGTATTTACCTTTCAACTAATTCACAAGCATCTTTCTTTGAATATCTCTTTTTTGTATCCAGATGATTGTGAAACCACTGAAGTTTTTCACCTACAAACAAGTACCAAGAAAGTTTAGCACCATAAGCCATTGTTACACAGAGGCATTCACTACAATTCTCCACATAGTGTTAAAAAAAAAAAAAGCAAAATTATCTCAATCTTAGTATAAAACTATGTGTAAGAAGTTAATGAAACCAGTCTGTCAGAAATGAAATTGTTCTATTTTTAACTAGAGAAAAAGATGGGGATGATGCTTGCCGATATACATGTTTTTAAATGATTTTTATTTTTAATTATGTATATACCTGTGTGTGAATGTGAATACAGGTATGTAAATGCAGAGGCGAAAACAGAGTGTTGGGTGACATGGAGCTGAATTTAAAGCCAATTGTAAGCCACCTGATATGGTGCTGGGAACTAAACTCATCCTCTGTAGAGCAGTCCATGCTCTTATCCACCTAGCCATTTCCCCAGTCTCATATATTCTTATCTAATATCAGGGTTGGATTAAGAGAATATGAAATTGTAAGTTCTTAAAAAGCAAAAGGTAGCCAGGCGTGGTAGCCCACGCCTTTAATCCTAGCCCTTGGGAAGCAGGTGGATCTTTGTGAGTTTAAGACCACCCTGGTCTACGTAGCGAGTTCCAGGACAGCCAGAGCTACAGGGAGACCTGTCTCAAAAGACCAAAAAAAAAAAAAAAAAAAAAAAAAAGGAAAAAGTATAACTTGTCTAAAATAAAATTTAGAACTTGATTAATGATGAAAATCATATTTGTTTACTAAACACTTAAACTGCAGGCACTATGTCCAGACCTTTACAATTCTTTGGGGATTAGCACTACTTCCATTAGGTTAAGTAACCTGTACAGAATCACATCACTAAATTTATATTAAGCATAAAAGTGCTGCAAGACGCTATGCAAAGAGAGATCATGCACTTCTCAATAAAAATGTATTAACAACAAATTATACACAAATGACAGAGAGACATTGGGGGAACACTGAGATTATATACCTGACAAAGACTGAACATGTGTATAGTCACATTATTCACCATGAACTGTATGTTCTGTGATACTTAAACCACTGGTATAGCTTGGCTCTCAAATGTCACACAAAGGCGCAGGTATTAAATGCTATTCTCCAGCCCTAGTACCCTAGGAAGATGATAAACTGTCAAGAGGTAGTCCTAGTGGCAGATGATCACTATGGAAGTGCTCTAGAAGGGGACACTGAGACTACACCCTTTGCTTCTGTCTCTTTGTTGCCCAGCTACTCTGATGCAAGCAGCTTGCTTTACCACACGTTCCTGCCATTACATCCTGCTCTGCAACGGGCCCAACAGAACATGGTCAGCTACCCATGGACTGAAACTTATCTCTTTATCAGCCAATTATCTGAGATCCATACTATACAAGGCTAAGATGCCAGATACTTTATGACCTTAATTACTAAGAAGATAAAATTAAACTAGCTAGGCAGATGGAAAGATGTATGGAAAGCAGTTTCTGAAAAACCGAACTGAATGCTTTGTTCCACTTCATATGATTTCTTTTAATTAAGTCTAGCAAAAAATACTGACTTTGATAAAAATAATAGAATAAAATGAGAAAAACCTTACTATCCTTTAGCCAGAATTTCATGTAAGCAAACATACTTACCAATAAGGTTGAGGCGCAAAGCCCTCTCATTCTTCAACCTTGGAAGATAAGGTGTATACAAATTAGAAAATTTCTAAAAGACTTAGAAATCTGTCAAAACTATTTTAAAAAAGCTCCACAAAGACCTTTGTTATTCTTTTACATTCAATAAAAATTTAATCTTAACAGCACAACACTGAACAAGAAACACTGAATGATTATTTCCTTCTCCCTTAAATCATTGGAACAGAACGTTACTAGAATGCTTTCTCAGCTCCTCAATGACTAAAGGAAACCTACGAACCAGTTCTGCCCTAAAAGAAAGTTTGACTAATCATAACCATGGCACCAGCACCTGGAAAATAGCTGGAAATCAAAACACTGGTCATTCCCTCAGCAGACCTTCTGAGGAGACAACTGCAGTATAGGGAAAAAAAACCAGACCTAATAAGTCCTATGGGTTTTCTCAGTACACTCAAGTTTGTGTACCTGGGTGATGACAGAAAATTTATACTGTTTATATGTAGTAAATCACATTAAAAATAACAGTAAAGGACCTAGAGAAATGGCTTAGTGGTTAAGAGCCCTGACTGCAGAAGACCTGGGTTTGATTCCTAGGCTTCTAACAACTGTCTATAACTCCAGTTCCAGAGGATTCAATGCCCTGGATTGCACAAGAGCACTTACATACATGTAGGCAATACAGTCATACACATAAAATAAAAATAATAAAATATTTTTAAATGTAAAAAAAAAGGGAAAAACTACAGCTGATAAACCTCTGAAATTTGAAAATTATTATTTTAAGTCAGTATTGCTATCATAAATTTTTGTGTAAAAAGGATACTCCTCAACCCAAAAAAGAAAATTTGAGTATGCTGCACCATCCTGTTCTGGAAAACAAGTCAAACCACTGTAAAACAACCTTTATAAATAGGATATTAGGTCTTAGACAAAGTATCAAAATAAAACAATAAAAATGCAAGTTTCTATCCTATCAGCTAGTACACAAATGCATCTAGCATTCACTGAAACAGTTAAGGATAGACTAAAATATTAACAACTTTTATTTTGTTTTCAATTCATGGAATCTTCCCAGGACATTTTTGCAACACCTGCTCGGTCACACCATACAATCCATACAATCCTCCTCCTTTTCCCAAGGTTGAAATGGGAGGCCTTGAGGACTGACTCAGTCTTTGGCTGCCTTCTCATCTACAGCACTCATTTAGTGATCCTGCTTAATCTCCTAGGCCCATCCCCCACCCACAAATGTTGATGGCACCTAAATTTGTGACATTGGTACACTATCCTCTGAACACTAGATCCAATATACCCTGACATACACTCTGCATTTCCTCTTGTTAACTTGAATATACACTACAACTTGCTTGTCTACTACCAGCACAGCCCTCCTCCTATCACCTTTCAGCTCTGCTCAAATGTGACTTCTTGAAATCCCATGACCTGTGTTAAGATTTCTTCACTCCCATGACCTGTGTTAAGATTTCTTCACTCCATAAAACGCTACTTAAATTTGTTCTATAATGTTCTGTAAGGCCAGAGGTTTTGTTCAATTGTACACTCAGTATAAGAACACATGTAAAAAGCATTTATTAAAAGAAAAGACAAGGTGAAAGCTAAGGAAGAATATGCACCCAAAGGAGAATGGTATAAAAGCTTTTCCACAAGCATAACACTAATGATGGCAAAGCACTTACTTTTCCTTTTTTTCCTGTTTGTGAATCTCTCTTGTAATCTGTGCTGCTTTTCTACTATACGGATGGATGACTTTTTTTTCCCGTCCTGTAATTTTTCCCTTTAGTCCCTTAGGCTATTAACAAGATAAACATAGATACATTAAATTATCTGGATCACAAACTGTTCTTTAGAAAAAAAAGTAAGAATAATTAATAGAAATACAAAGCACAAAAAACCTGAACTTATATTCTGGCTGAACTATAGCTTATGATTCAATTATTTATAAAAAAGTTGCACAAGCCAAGGTATAAATATAAATGGGGCACATAAAAATATATACAAGTTTTAGTACATTACTAAACATTTTATTTTTTTTAAAATTTTTTTTTTTTTATTATTTATTTTTGTATGTGTATGAATGTATTGTTTGCATGCAGGTCTGTGCACCCGTGTCGTGCAATGCCGCGGAGGTCAGAAGAGGGTCTCAGATTCCCCTGGAACTGGAGTTCTCCTGGAATTGGAGTTACAGACGGTTCTTAGCCGCCATGTGGGTGCTGGGGATCGAACCCGGGTCCTCTGCAAGAGCGTCGGTGCTCTTAACCGCTAGGCTATCTCTCCAGCCCCCACTAAACATTTTAATATTGTAGTATATTGTAAATTTAAAGTATTACTCAACAAGAAAAAACATCAAATCTCAATAAAATTTTAATCTAGCTGGGCATCACCATGCCCATGTCTTTGATCCCAGCAGAGGCAGATGATCTCTGTGACAGCCAGACCAGCATGGCGTACACAGCAAGTTTCAGGCCAGCCAGGAGTACAGGGAGACCCTAAATAAATAAATAAATAAATAAATAAATAAAATAATAAAGTAATAAAAATGTGTGTTTGCTGTGCAAGCCTGGTGACCTGAGTTTGATCCCTGGCACTCCATAATGTTGTCCTCTGAGTCCACATGTACACATTGGATACACAAATTGTTTTTATTTTTTTTTTTAAGGTTCCCTAGCTGGCTGTGTGCGCCACAACCTTTCCACTCCCGCACTCACTCGGAGACAGAGCAGATGGTCTCGGTGAAATCGTCTCAAAAAGACCAAAAGGAAAAAAAACAAAAAAAAAAAAGGGTAAACCTACTAAGCAGTTAGCAGCTTGGGGGTGGAGGAAACAACTTTTTCTGTGCTACTTACCAATAAAATTCACTGGTTCACCAAGTAAATGTCTGTCTCCCCAGGAAAAACTCACCAACTGTCAGAGAGTAGCTAGGTACACTTAGATTTCACAAACTCTATGAGGCAGGTACTACTACCATCCTAATTAAACGGAAGGAGGGTTAAATAATTCTCAGAGTTGCTAGGTGCGGCACTCAGACCTCTAGAACCATATTCTGAGCTGTGCAGAAAGGTGCAGGACCACTGATGATATCAGAAAGATAACAGGGCCTGAAATGTGACAATCAGAACACATCTGTCTGCCACTCTTTTCACTTCTATGCAAGACAATATATTTTGATCAAAAGGTGTGGCAAACATGAAGCTCCTCTTGCCAAAGACAAGTACTTCCAAATATCAGTTTACCCACTCACACACAACTCGTGAAACTGCTTTAATATTACACTCTGAAAGAAAGGAAAGAGGTAAAAATCGCCCAAGCATGGGAACAGACGCAAACAATTAACGTAAACGTGTGTGATCTAAACCTGAGGACTGTAGATATTTGCAAGGCATATCTTTTCAGAAAGGGCAAGAGTAAAGAAATCGGCCTGCAAGTTGGCTCAGCCTATAAGAAACCAGCCGCCAAGGCTGACTACCAGAGTTGGATCTCAGGTAACCCACAGAGCACATAGTAGTTGAGAACTGGTTCCTGGAAGTTGTTCTCTTGACATCCACTCCCATGGTGTGGCAAGTGTGTGCACACACGCAAAATAAATTCTAAACATAAAACAGTGAATGAGCCCCTTCACTGTCACGCTTTCTGAACCCTTTTACAACTACTCAGTTGGGTTTTGTTTTATAAATACAGACACAGCAGCACCTTTGCCCTGGCAGGAACGAGGGGCAGGCGGGTGGGCCCAGGACCCCAGACAAAACTGAGAATCCTGAGGTGCAGGACTTCCTCCGGGGGGACGAGCCTGGAAGAAGGTGGGCCGCGAGGCTGAGGGAAGTGAGGATGCGCACGAGCTCGGCTCTCAGCGCCATACTGCCCCACGCCACTGCTCCACCGCCTGGTCTACAGGTTTAGCGATTTTTCCCTTCCCGCCCGCCCGACCGGAAACTCGAGCGAGCGCTCCGGTACCAGTGACTCACCATGGCGACGCCCCGGCGGGCACTGAGGGCCGCAGCAGTCCAGTTCTGACAGCCACACCAACCGAACGCAGCCTGCACCTCTCACCGAGCTGGGGTCCGAATACACGTGGGATGGGGAAACACACTGCTGAGCGGACCGGAAGGTGAGGGCCCGTGCGTTGCTCTAAACCGTCCCCGGAAACTTGAGATCCGGTCTTTTCCGCCGCCTCAGATTTCCAGCCCTGATCTTTACACTGGTCCAGAGGTTTGAATCTGACCCAAGGACTGCTCATATTCCCACCTACTCTTATTTTTTTTTTTTCCCCAAAAGCTCATCTACCCGGAAGATTTACAGAAGCTGGCCCCACCTAGCAGACAGACAGGATCCATTTGGGCCCAGAGGTGCTAGGTAATCAATCCCCTCTGCCCCAGGGAGTCAGAAGGTCTACATTCTTTTTTCCTTGGCTTTTCGCCAACTGTTAGTTTGTTCACAAAGACTTTTTCCGACCTAGGTATGTTTATTATGGCATGTTAAAATGTCATAGGGGCTGGAGAAATGGCTCAGCGGTTAAGAGCTCCAACTGCTCTTGCAGAGGACCCGGGTTTGATTCCCAGCACCCACATGGCGGCTAAGAACCGTCTTTAACTTCAGTTCCAGGGGAATCCGACGCCCTCTTCTGACCTCCACGTCATTGCAGGACACTGGCGCACCAACCTACATGCAGACAGTACACTCATACACATAAAAAATAAATAAATAATTAAAAAATAAAGAAAATAAAATGCCATAAATATTTGATCCACTGCCTGCAACATGCCAGGTGTTGAGGAGTCTGATAGTATCCATGCCTTCATTTAATTCATATTGGGGTAATCTGCATTTCATATACTATAAAGAGATAAAAACTACCAGATATCAACCAACATACAGAATATATTACCCAATAGAGAATAGACATTTTTCTCAGTTGCACGTGGAACCTTCTCCAAAACGAATTACATAATTACGCTACAAAACAAGTTTTAATCACATGCACACACAATTTTGGGAGATAATTACTTGTATCAGATCACAGTGGTATAAAAGTCGAGATGAAACAGCCAGAATTGACCAGAATCCAAGTCAACAGCTCCAGAGAGAGAGGACAGTTTTACTTCTCATCCACCTGTGCCCCTTTTCTGAGCCTAGGGAACAATCTGCGGAAGAGGGGGCGTGGTAGAATGTAAAGGCTGCGATTGGGGTGAACGGTGAAACTACAGCGATGTAGTCTGGACACTCATTTGATCAACTTGATTGAACAAACAACCTGTCACCCCCCCACTGAATGGTGGTACTGTGGGGGTTTGGGCACAACAGTCTGTAGATTGGTTTTGCACGAAGGATGCTTATACTCATGGATTATCACTTATAGCTAAAAAATGAAAAAAAAAAACAAAAAACCCTGAAAGATGCAGGACAGTTATGGCAGAATACATGATCTGGGATGGGGTGGGGGTGGGGGGAAGGGAAAGGGAAATATGCCTGATCTGAATTGGAAAATGATGTACGAAATGCATAAACCATCAATAAAAATTAAATTTAAAAAAAAGAAAATAATAGGGAAGATGCACTTATTGAGAATAAAACATACAATCTAGAACAAAAAAAAAAAAAGTCGAGATCAGGAAAAGAGACCACAGAAATTATAGAAATATATGGATACTAAACAGTGTACATTTGAATGAACACTGTTATCGAAGACATCACAGAAGAAATAAATTCCTATAAACAAAATAATAGTACAACCTACCAGCAACTCTGGGTGATAGCTAAGGCAGTCCTAGGAGGAAAATTTATAGCTATAAGTGCTCACAATAAAACAAAATCAGAGTTAATGTAATGATTCATCTTAAAGTTCTAGATAAGCAAGAATCCAATAAATTATAAAGATTAGAGAAGAAATTAATGAAACAGACAAAACATTCCATTAGCCAACAAGTTCTTTAAAAAGGCTAAACAGCCAGGCATGGTGGTGCAAACTTTTAATCCCAGCACTTGGGAGGCAGAGGCAGGCGGATCTCTGTGAGTTCAAGGCCAGCCTAGTCTACAGAGCGAGCTCCAGGCCAGCTAGGACTAAAGGGAGACCCTGTCTCAAAAAGACCCCCCACAAATAATTACAAAATAAATAAAAATAAAATAAAAATAAAAAGGCTAAACAAAAGAAGATAATAGATATGAAAACACCTTCAGTGCTCTTGGACTGCTGGATATGAGATGAAAATGACCATTTTATCAAACATAATCTGCAGTTATAATACATCCCCATCAAAATTCCAATGAGTTTCTTCACAGAACTAGACAAAAATTCCAAAAATTCGTATAGAAACACAATAGACCATGAATAGCCAAAGCAATCTAAGGATAAGAGCAAAGCTGGGGGTGTCACAATGCCTGACCTCACGTTATACTGTAGAGCCATCGTGACAAAGACAGGATGACACTAGCACAAAAGCAGACGTATAGACAAGTGGAGCAGAATAAATGACCCATGAAACAAATCCACACAATTGTTACTAATTTTTTTTAATTTTATTTTTAAGTGTTTAAATATTTTGCCTATAAGTCAACCACATATGTTCAATGTTATAGGTTGGAAATCAGAGGCATAAGTCAAAGCTGCAAGGTAAGGTTTATTTATGGCTGGGCCAAATTTTCAGCCTCCTCAGGAGTAGGAGACAAAGAAGTGGCCCCAATCAGAAGCAGGAGAGTCCTTTTATAGTCAGAGACAGACTTTGCTTTCTATGCAAGCAAGAGTAACAGAAGTGGAACCTGGCTGTTTGCTGTGAGAAAAAATACATGCTGAACTTTTTCCATGATCAGCCACCCCCCCCAGAAACATAGCATAAAACAGTTGCATCACATGTGGTTCATAAAAGTACAAGGAAGAACAAAGTTTAAAAAACAAGTTGACCTGACCCTTAGTTAGCCCTTAAGTTTGGTATAAAAACAAGTGGTCATTTACAATGAACAATATAGAGATAGATAAATCATTCCCATAACATTAAGTTGACCCCTCACCTGGAACAAGGTTTTAGAAAAAGAACGTTACCACTACAAGGAACAATGTAGTGATAAATCATCACCTGCAACATCAAGGCCTGGTGAGGCCACAAGAGGGTGTCAGATCCCCTTCACCTGAAGTTACTGACAGTTTTTGGTTTCCAGGTGAGATGGGAACCAAGCTCAGGCCCTCTGCAAGAGTTATCAGTGCTCTTAACCACTGAGTCGGTTCTCCAGTCTCTGACTACCTAATTTTTGACACACATGTCCAGACCATTCAATAGAAAAAAATAGGTTTGTCACCAATGGCGCTGGGAAAACTGGATATACCTTTAGAAGAATGAAGTTAGATCCATATTATTCACTCAGTACAGAAATCACTTAAAGTGCTCAAAGACCTTAATTTATAACATGAAATGCAAACACCGCTGATGGGAAACATAGGAAATGTACTTCAGGTTGTTGGTAGAGGCAAAAACTTTCAGACATGGATTCCAGTGGCATAGGTGACAAAGAATTAGCAAGTCAGACAGTTATGGAAGAATCAGAGCCCAACCACCAAGTCAGGTGAGGAGAGGGAGTCTATTTCATGCTAGCAGGCTGACTCCGGGATTGTTCTGTAAGGGAATCAGCACTGGAGTAAGTTTTCGGAAGCTTTTATACCTATGTGACGAATGCAGCCAAAGAGCAAATAACACATATGTGGTAAGTAAAAAATCAGTTTACAGATAACATAAGGTCACAACGTTTACAGGAATTTGACATCTGGGGAAACAAAGATTTCATTCTTGGGCAAAGGTGACAGGAATGTGGCAGCTTTGGGAGACAAAGACTTTTATCCTGGGTAACCACAAGGGGCAGAGGGGAAAATCCAGTCTACCTTTTCCATTTCTATCTCCTGTGCCAGAGCTTTTCCTGCTCCGAAGTTCTTAATTAATTACCATAACATTTTAAGATCTTTTAGTAACCAACCGATATGTTTTCCTATTATAAGACTACATGAAATTTAAAAGGTTTTGTACTGCAAAAGAAACTATCAGTTTAGTAAACAACCTGAAGAATGGGAGAAAATCCTTCCCAGCTATACTTCAGGTAGGAAGCTAATAATCTAGATACATAAAGTACTGAAATAAAAAGCATTATCAAAGCCTCAAACTTCTAGTCAACAAATGTGATAATGAAATGAATAGACAGTTCTTTTTTTTTTTTTTTTTAATTTATTTATTTTTACAGACCAAGCTACTCGCCCAGGGTGGCTTCTGGGTA